>VYXC01008653.1:204334-249610 GCA_013397175.1 Platysteira castanea
GGCTCCGCCGTGTGGGGCCGCTCCCGCCCCGCTCCGCCCCGCCGGGAAGCCCCGCCGCCCGAACCGGTGGCGGTGCCGCTGGAGGTGGGGGCGCGGGAATCAGCCTTCCCGCAGCTCCTCCCGCCCTGCGGGGCCGGGGGGGCGGTGTCCCGGCGGAGCCCAGCGCCCGTCCCCCGGTAGACCGCACGGTGGGGGCGGGGATACATAAAGCGCCAGCAGCGTTCCCTTGGGTCGTGGAGGGGGCTGTGGAGCGGGAAGTTGCCCTAAACCTCATCCAGAGGGCACGGCTCCGTCGGGAGGCAAGTTCAGTGCCGATTAAAGACCTTGCACCCCGCGGAGTTTGCGGGGCACATCGGTGCCCGGCAGCTGCCGCCCGGCCCTTGCCATGAGGCAGGAATTTGATCCCGTGGAGTCGGCACTGGAGCCGCATCTCCCTCCTTCGGCGTGGACAGGAGGGGACCATGGGGTCCGTCAAGGCCTCGTAGACGTTGAAGGGCCACCTCAGGAGTCAGCTGTTGTGAAGGGATTCTTTCAATTATCTTTCTAATTACCTGAGAAGATACATAAGAACAGCCTTTTGTAAGTTTCCTGGGATTTTAAAGTTTAAAGGGCAAAGACTTGCCTGCAGCATTTTGAATTCCTAGTCAAGGCTGCACTGCCTGGCAGACTCTTTACCTCCTGATCCACGGTGACTAGTGAGCACTCCTCAGCCTTTAATAGATTAAATATTTTATTTAGATTGTATCTCCTCTATATATTCATCCAGCCACTTACACAATACTGGGCCGTAGAAGAAGTTTGTTGCTAGTTTTAAGCAAAGCCTTCAACTGTTTTAAAAAAANGCGGAGGAGCCGGGGCCGGGGTGAAACCCTGCTGTGGCCCTGCGGGGGCGCGGGACTCCCGGCGTCCGGTCGGTCCCGGGGAAGGCCGCCCCGCCCCGGGGCCGGCGGGGCCGCGCTGCCGGCGCTAGGCCCCGGCTCCGCCGTGTGGGGCCGCTCCCGCCCCGCTCCGCCCCGCCGGGAAGCCCCGCCGCCCGAACCGGTGGCGGTGCCGCTGGAGGTGGGGGCGCGGGAATCAGCCTTCCCGCAGCTCCTCCCGCCCTGCGGGGCCGGGGGGGCGGTGTCCCGGCGGAGCCCAGCGCCCGTCCCCCGGTAGACCGCACGGTGGGGGCGGGGATACATAAAGCGCCAGCAGCGTTCCCTTGGGTCGTGGAGGGGGCTGTGGAGCGGGAAGTTGCCCTAAACCTCATCCAGAGGGCACGGCTCCGTCGGGAGGCAAGTTCAGTGCCGATTAAAGACCTTGCACCCCGCGGAGTTTGCGGGGCACATCGGTGCCCGGCAGCTGCCGCCCGGCCCTTGCCATGAGGCAGGAATTTGATCCCGTGGAGTCGGCACTGGAGCCGCATCTCCCTCCTTCGGCGTGGACAGGAGGGGACCATGGGGTCCGTCAAGGCCTCGTAGACGTTGAAGGGCCACCTCAGGAGTCAGCTGTTGTGAAGGGATTCTTTCAATTATCTTTCTAATTACCTGAGAAGATACATAAGAACAGCCTTTTGTAAGTTTCCTGGGATTTTAAAGTTTAAAGGGCAAAGACTTGCCTGCAGCATTTTGAATTCCTAGTCAAGGCTGCACTGCCTGGCAGACTCTTTACCTCCTGATCCACGGTGACTAGTGAGCACTCCTCAGCCTTTAATAGATTAAATATTTTATTTAGATTGTATCTCCTCTATATATTCATCCAGCCACTTACACAATACTGGGCCGTAGAAGAAGTTTGTTGCTAGTTTTAAGCAAAGCCTTCAACTGTTTTAAAAAAACAACAACAACAAAAAATCTTCAAAACCCTAAAAATGGGATGCAAATATTTTAGACAGAAGTCTGAAAACGTAAAAGCAATGCCGTATTATTTCAGCTAATTTAAAAGGTAGTGATGGTCTGTGGAGGAGGGAAGAAGTCACTCTTGTGCTTAGAAAACAAATCGTTTTAGCTTTTATTAGCTCCACCAGACTTAATCAGATTATCTGTCATGAACATTTGGCCCTGGTTTGGGTTGGAGTTTTTTGTTCGGTTTTTTTTTGTTGTTTTTTTTTTTTTTTTCCTTTAACAGAGGTTTCAGAGCTGTTAATTAGGGGGTGTGAATGCCTTGTCTAATCTTTGGGGATGCACAAGAAGTTTGGTAAACTTCCATCTCTGTCAGGCCAAAACTCCTTTGCTCTCTTTAGTGGATGTTGTCTGTGTAAAGTTCAGCATATCTTCCCAGGCTGCATCCAGGCAATAACCGATGTAGGATGAATGTTGTTCTCTGACACAGGATGAACGAGCAAACAGCTATTGTTTGTGAGTGGTTCTGTGTAGGGCATTCCAAGTATAGGAAATCTGTATAACTGTACCTACACTCCTGCCTCCAAAAAAAATTTCTTTTGTCAGGGCAACAGGCGAGTGATGGAGCTGAAGGTACAGGGAAACAAAGCTTGTCGTTTAAATGGTAGCTGGGATGCTGATATTGAGAAAATACCGGTTGAGTTACTGGACAGGCAGAATAGTGATTTTTATCTTACCTTAGTGAAAGTCTGGAACAGAACAAAATGCAGTTGGCTCCTGTTGTCATACAGGTTTCAGAATTTATAGTAAAAAGCAGCTGTTCATGCTTAAGCTACTGTTCCAAGATGTCAGCAGGAAAAAAAAATCATTAGGAATGATGTTGTGATAACAAGCTTGAATAATTTCACAGCAGTGCAGACAAATTCTTTTAAAATGAAAGCAAATTTGTTAAATGCAGACCTTTAGGAAGAGGTAGATTGTACCAAATAACTTTTGGTTTAGAAGTAAATAGTTTAGTACCATTAATAAACTCCCTTACCTGTTCAAATAAAATCTGTAAGTTCTGAGTGAACCAATACTGTACCTAATACTGTGCATCAAGTTTCACTGTCAGTTCTTATAATTATTTCCTTCCCTGTTTGGAGTTTCTCTGTCCTTTAGGTATAGAACTAGTGTAACATTTGGCTTGGAAAATATTATTTTAAAATCCAGCAATATAGAACAGCAGAGTACAGACTAAGACTGATGGATAAGACATTTATTGATCTCATTTTCGGGTTCATTAAACTTGCTTCTAGAACTAAATTTAACAAAAGATTCACAGCAGCTCATGCAGTTATTTTGCGTGACTTGGAAGAGGGAAGCTTGGAAGTCAAACTGTGAACCACTCATTTACTAGCTGCTTAAAAAAATCCTATGATGCACTAAAGAGAAGGTCACCTATTCTGAAAAGTTCAGCCCTGATTTAAAATGCAGCTTGCTGTATTTTGTTTTGGTAATAGGGAAAGTATTTTGAGGGGTGTAAGTTGATTTTTCATTCTGATTGTAAATTTGCTATTATGTAACTTCAGTTGTCATACTCCTTTTATAACTATGTCTACTTGAAAATGTAATGCCAAACCTTGAGATGAGTAAGAGTGGAAGGCAGAGGACCTGGATAAACTAATTCTGGAGTGTTATATATCATGATATATGACAGTTCTATGAATTTCAGGATTCTTCATGTGATAAAATAAGCTATTGCTTTGGTTTTTCAGCCAGAGTTTTGGGATTATTGTGGTAAGAACTCAAGAGAAATTCCTCCTGTTTCAGATAAAAGATGATCTGGATCATCCCTGCCTCAACAACTATAGCGTCCCCTTTCTTGGGTTATCCTTTCTTTATTCAATGGCTAAAATAAGATTGCTCTTTCTTAGAACTTGAGAATTTTTTCTTGCAACAGATTGTGACCTTAAACACTGATTTGATGACCACATGCAACTTGAATGAGACATTCAGTCTAACCCACTAGGGTATACTATAATTAAGATTTGTACTATTTCTCAGCATTTAAAAATGTATTTGTATTTTCTTGAGCATGTTCCATCTGGTGTCATTATTTCTGTTGCTGTCTTTATTTTATAGAAGCGTTAAAAGAAATAGATGATGTCTATGAAAAATACAAGTCAGAAAACGATCCTGTTCAGAAGAAACGCTTGCAGCAGCATCTTCAGCGTGCATTAATCAACAGTCAAGAACTTGGAGATGAAAAAATTCAAATAGTTACTCAGATGCTAGAACTGGTAGAGAATAGAGCCCGTCAAATGGAAACACACTCTCAGTGTTTTCAAGATCTGTCTGAGAACGAAAAGCCTCTAGAAAAGGCCAAGATGGAGTCCTGCCAGCCAGAGAGATCCTCCCGTAGACCTCGTCGGCAGCGAACCAGCGAAAGCCGCGATCTGTGCCACATAGCAAATGGTATTGATGACTGCGATGATCAGCCACCTAAAGAGAAAAGGTCGAAATCTTCCAAGAAGAAAAAACGCTCCAAAGCCAAACAGGAAAGAGATGTTTCACCTGTAGAATTTGCAATTGATCCCAATGAACCAACTTACTGCTTATGCAACCAAGTGTCTTACGGCGAAATGATAGGATGTGACAATGAACAGTGCCCTATTGAGTGGTTCCACTTTTCCTGTGTTGGACTCACGTACAAACCAAAGGGGAAATGGTATTGCCCCAAGTGCAGAGGAGACAACGAGAAAACAATGGACAAATGTACTGACAAATCAAAAAAGGATAGGAGATCGAGGTAGTGAAAACAATTTATGTTTTAAAGAGTTGCTCCTTTTATATTAAAATGTTTCATTTCCAGAGAACATTGTTTTAGGAAATGCATAAGACTATGCAATAATTTTTAATCTATAATATTAATGGAGTATTAAAAGCTGTTTTACCTTCTGTGATCTTTAACTTTCTGCACTGAATAACCAAATTACTGAAACAGGGTGGCTTCAGACCTTTCACAGAAGACATTACAAGCAGATGGCTCTTGGTTTCAACTTAACCCCATTAGTATTTTAAAGAACCTTGTGAATCCTGAAATAATGGTGGTGGGAAAGATACTGAAGAACTTCTCATGGTAAAGGGGTTGAAAGGCCTCACATATCTGCTAGCATCTTAACAACTGAGTTTGTTCTTTATCCCAGGTTTTACGTTTTCAGTTTATGTTAACATCACACGTTTGGAGTTAGGGGTTTTGAATTCAGCTGTAACTGTAAAAGTCTTCCGAGCTATAAGCAGACCTCTTCAGTGACTTTAATATGACCAGTATGTTATGGCAAGGAAGAAAATACCACTAACTTAAACTTTTTTTTTTGCCAACATTAAACTCTTGTCTTTGTGACCATACTTGGGAGTCAGTTTTTGGATATGATATAATTGGTGTATACTCAATTTTTAATATTCTTAATACGTTTTTGTCAAGCATCCTGATATGGTCTTTATCATTTAACATGATCTCTCTATAAGCCTTGAAGTGGTGGAAGGATCCCTTGAGAGGAGGGGATATTAACAGTTCAGGGAACAGAAGCTGGAAATGTGATGGAATCGTCATTATAATTGATCTGTAGAGGGACGAAACATGACTGATATTCTCTGGGATGTAAACCTTGCCCTTCCCTAAGTAGTACTTGTGTGTGCATGTAGCCAAACCTGGGTTTAGGCACAGCACCAGTTCTTAGACTTGGGCAACTATCTAAAAAGCCTGAAGGCAAAAGCTTTCAGTAAAAGTTTGATAGATAATTAAAAAAAAACAAAACATAAGCATGTGTGGCACAGAGCCAATAGACAAATCCCAGCAGGTTTCTGACAGGCTGTGTAAGAGTGTTGTCCTGAAGTATGCTGGTAGTATATAAACACTACTTGGGTGGTAGTTAAAAGTGAACTTCCTGACCCCCGTGCCTTGAAGGAGGTGAAAAAAAGATGAAAACAGCTTTTGCTGCTCCTTTGCAATGGGAGATGCTAATGGAGAAGTGAGTGGGGTACCAAAGCTCACTCCTAGGGTTCCTGCTCAACAGTGCTCTTGAGACTGGAAATGTGGTGGGCTTGGCAAGACAGGCAGCAGCTCTGCAGGGCTGGCTGTGGGGGTTACCTGTGGGTGGGCTGCAGGTGCTCAGAGGTCCCTGTAGGCCTCTGTCTCTTGCTGCTCAGGTTTCCCTTGACAGTTCCGAGGGAGAAATGACACCATGTCTGGCCAAGCTTGATTGGAAAGCAGTTGTGCTGCGTTGAGAGCAGCCCAGAAGGCAGGTAGGTGAGCAAAACGCAGCTGCAATGGCTGAATGCCACCAGAACTCCTTCCTGCATCTCCACTAGAGGGCTGTGCCGGCTGGGGCCAGAGGGTGGAATGTGCCGTGCAGGGCACAAATCCTCGGTGCTGGCAGACCAGATGGCACGAATCAATGCACAGGATGCTCAGTATTATAAGGTAAGTAACATACCAAGCCTGTTTCCTCAGGTAGGATCTGATTCCTCAGTAGCATTGAGCATTTGCAAGTAGTTAAAATGTGCCGAGGGAGTGTAAAGGCAGGGATTTGAATTTTTGCTCTAAAATTGTAGGTTTATGAAGTGGAGAAGTGCTCCACTGGGGAGACCTGTACCACAGTAAGTAAACAGCTCCTGCAGGAAACTCCTTTAAGGGCTCTGACCATCAGTAGAGTAGGAGAGAGGATAAACCTTATCCGTACCTTGCTTTCCGGGCCTACTGGCTGATCTCAGGTTGCAAAAATAGTCTTGAGGGGCTGGATCATGGCTATTGATGGAGGATGGTCAGACCAGCTGTTGGAGATAAGTGGCAGTAAGTTGTCTTCTGAACATTTAACTTTTTTTTTTTTTTGTTATGACTTAAAGATTCTCAAATTTCCTTCTTGAGAATATTTATTGGAAGCCTTGGGCAGAGGATTATATGAACATCTAATGTTTACCTAAAATGGACATGCTCCCTAGTATTAAAAAACAAACATTGCTTAAGTAAGCACTGAAATTGCAGAACAAAGTACAAGTGAAATTGTAACTATTAATGTTACTGATTTATGTGGAAAAGTATTGCTTGAATTTGTACTGGATAAATCAAGAATACATCTTTCCAATGCAGAGAGGAAGGCTGGGAGCCTTATATAATTGTTCATCTGAAATAATTGCTGAAGTAGGAAGTGTATGTTGGGGTGTTGCAGAAAGGAAATTTTAGATTTTGAAAGTGGTCCAGATAAATATCTGTAATGCAAGAATACTTTCTTTCATGCTAATGGCCCTTCTAGTAGTGAACAGGAATTCTCAACGCTTCCAGTGAAGATAGTGCTGGAGAAATGGCACTTGCTTGGCTTAATACATGAAATTGCTCAAATACAGAAATAGTTCAGTTTACATTGCAGATTAGCAGCATGCCTCAAATATCCTGGGTGCTTCTACAATTGTTTCTTTTAAATGCTCTAGAGAATTTGGTGTTAAGATATACATGAGAAAAGATCTGATGTTATCTGGTATTTAGCCTTTCACCACTTTTTTTTACCAAACCTAAATTTTGTGGGTTTCTATCCGTTCCCATAGAAGATCAATGGTAATTGCTGAAGTTGCACATAAGATGCTAGTATGAAATCAGAAAGGTAAGTAGAGAATTCTTACATTGCTTCTTAATGTTGAGTTAGTTTTCTTAAAGGGATGAACCTCACTAGTGAAGTCAGAATGAAAAATAAATACTGTTAAACCAGTTCACCTTCAAGATATGTATTGAGTGTCATGAAGTAAGTCTTATCTTCTTGCAAAAAAAAAAAATCTGGGCAACGCACACTTTGGAAGTTAATAGAAGTCTATGTGACTACACAATTAACCGCTTTCTCTTTTGAGATGCTACATCCTAATTCAGCCTAGTTACATCTTGTTTTCTTGTAGCTTTTGAAAAATAGTGAACTTCTAAGTTCTTTCTTTTTGCCTTTCAGTTTTGAAGTAATGCAAGTTCTTGAGTAGCAAAAGGTCCCCATAAGATATTCAAAAGAAATGATACCAGAGCAAGAATGTTTCTTGATCATTATCCTGTGGACTGGTTTGATTAATTCTGGTGAAATAATTTAATCAAACCAAACTTTAAAGCGAAACACAAATACACATAATAGAAAGCATGCTGTTTTGAAAGAAAAGTAAGTAATTTAATACTTGCCATCTATATTGTAAGGCCATCTTGATATCTGCAGCAGAATGATAATACTTCTGTATTTAAAGTAGTTTTAACTGTATTTCCCTGCTATGCTTTAACTAATCTACACATCCAGAAATGGTAATGTGATACCAGCAGGTCTTGAAACTGGTACAGAATGGAGGTGGGGGAAATGCCCCTTTCTTCCCTGAATTTATCTAAAGATTTTGTTTTGGATATCCTTTTAGAGCTGAGGTGGGCCTTTATGAAGAAGATGGCATTTCCTAACTTTGAAGACTCTTCATTTAAAAGTCTCTAACTTCAGCTTTAAGGACACCGCTATGGTTTGTCTGAATTTGTACTTAACGTGAGCTGTTTGGCCACACCAGCAAGTTAAGGGCTTGGGAGTTCTTTCTCCCTCTTATCTGCATATATATTTCTTTTATTAAGAGGTCTCATCTCCAGTAGCTCTGCAAGTCTTTGATATTGACACCTCAGACTGAAAAATATACCACAGGTCTTTGCATTTGATCCTCTGAAGTTGATGAGCAGGGCTTTCACTCAAACCCACAATTGTTTTTCTGTCCAGTGCTAGTTAGGTAAGACATTTTGCTGTCAGTGGTAGAAACAGATGTTAATGTGCAAGTGTTCAAGTCCCACACTTGCATATTCTAGAAGGGAAAAGATGGTTTTTTAAAATTATTATCATACCTCTTTTATAATACATGCCATGAAAGAGTTGAAAGGAATTTAAAATTCTCTGCTGTGATGATTTTCTGATTACTCTGCAGTCTTTGGAACAACTTGAGGATTATGCAGTTCCACTACAGCTGGCCAGTAAACAGTTGTGTTTAGTGACAATTCTGGGGAATTTTTCAGTAAGCGAAGCTGTCATTTCCTTTTGAATCCAAGTCTCAAGGTCGGGTAAGATTACATCTGAATCCTTTCTAATTTTTTGGTTGGGGTGGGTAAGCGTTCTAAAAGCTCATTTTGACAAATTCTGCATTTTTCCACCTCTGTCTGCATTCTTTTCATTTACTTGGTATAGGGCAAGTTCAGTTTTAAGTCAGCCAGTAATGTTTTAACTGCAAGTATTAAACTGAACTGCATTTCTGTTCTGCTGCAGCTGTGTTCTAGCAGAGCATTACTGGCTATAGCATGGCCAATTTTGTACTTCTCAGAGATGCACTTCATGCATTGTATGCTTCTGGGTTTTTTTCTTAAATATACATCAAGGAAGTTATAAGTAGCATAGACACTGATTCAAACTGTAATTTCTGTTTCAAAGACCTGTTTTCCAGTGTAGAGATTAGTGCTTAGTGAGTGCATAGAAAAATAAAATCCTCCCTAAAGCTTTGCTTTTGTATACTTACAGAATGCCTCTGCAGAAAATGGAAAAACTGGTGAATGAATTCACTACAGTGATTAGCTGTGCACATTAAGCTTAGAAGAAAGTTACAGTTTATAGTTGAAGGAATAGAGGGGAAGCAGCTTGAATACTTTTGGGGTTGAATGTAGTGTGATTTAAGAATCTGGAAAGGAAACTTTCGTCTCCTGAGAAAGAGCAGAAAATAGAATGAATTGTAGAACCTTTGATTCTAAAGTTCAGCAGAAAAATTAGGATTAAATCCTGTCCCAATTTGAATAAAATTCTATTGAGCAGGGTTCTATCCAGCATACTGATTTCCAGCTTCCTTTGACTAAAGCCTAAAAAAAGATTAAAGCTCCATGGCAACTACTATCTTAACTCCTGACAGCCATAGTATAAATTTCATCTTGGAAAAACCTAATACTGAAAAGTTTTATTTAGGTCACCAGCCGGGCTAGGAAATGGAAGGCTCTTAGATGCCACCCCAAACATCATTTTGTCCCTTTATGGTATCAGTGGGGCAGAGAATTTTGTGGGAGGCAAATTGCATGCATATGCAGTATGAATTTAAAAATCTGACAAGTTTTAGGTGTGTAAACTTGTTTCATACTTCTGGGGGAAAGACTGCAATTTACTTGGAACTGTAACCTTCCAGTAAGGAATACAGCAAGGTTCGACTGGGAGACAACAGCCCAGATAGGGACAACGTGAAGTTGTCACCATGGTTGCATTTCCTGGCAGTGGAGGAACAGTACTGGGTTGGGGTTTTGGGGATTTTTTTGTTTGCTTGGTTGCTCTTGGGTTTTTTGTTTGGGTTTTTTAATATGTTTTGTTTTCAGTTTGGAGGTTAGGTTTTTTTTGTTGTTGGTTTGAGGGTTTTGTGTGGGTTTTTTGGTTGGTTTTTCTTGTTAGTTAGTTTCTTTTTAATGGAGAGGGGAGAGAAATGGATGGAGGTTGTGAATTCATTTGCCCACAGGTGTTCCAGTTGTGCTACAGAAGCAGAGTCTCAGACTTGTATGGAGATACTGCTGTCTTGTTGTTTGAGGTTGACAATGCATAGGTTATCAGTGGTGGGAATGAATATAAATGGCCTTTAGAGTAAACAGAACCTGTGGTAAACAACAACAATGCAAGCCTCCAAATTTCTATTTGCATGAAGACTATCTGGTACTGCTATTTACTTAGTTCCATTTTCTTGTTCTTTGACTATTTTTGACCCTGTCCTCTTCGGACTATGTGTTTTTCAGGCCTTGAAGAATGCCTTTAATTGTCTGAGGAATGCTTTATTAGATCCATTAAAATAGCCTGGATAGCCTGGTGGCTGACACAGGGAGGGATTGGTAACCATCCCAAATCATCGATCCTGCCCTGAAGTGCAGGGAGAAAGCAGGGCAGAGGGGGTGGTTTGCATACTCCCCAGCCTGTCAGCTGCTGCTGGGCACACAGAATTATTCCAAGGCTTTTTGACCTCATCAGATAGCAAGTTTTAAGTCCTCAATATTCCATTTAAAAGGAAAAAAAACACATAATTTCTGAAATAAAACCAAGATAACATCAAGATTGGATATGTACTAGGTATGTACTACTTCCATTCCAAAATGTACTAGAGCTGCAGCCCACTGCATTCCTACATTATTGCCTATTTAGAAATTTTGCATTGAAAATGTTTAATGCTAACATGCCAGCTATTACTGGAGAAAGACAACAAAGAAGCAGTGCCATTATAATCAGTTTTACATGCCTGCAAGTAGTATTGCTTCTGCCTTTTCCTCCAGCAGCTGGAGTTTGATGATCACAGTATAATGTACTTCTTCATAAACTGGATAAATTGTATGCTGATGTTCAAATGGATCCCAAGCTTTTATCCTGTGAACAAATAACAAGAACATACTCAAATACAAATATATAGATAGTAAAGTCTGTAAGAAAAGACTAAATATGTTGTTTTTTTTTCCCAAGGGTTGTAATATTGAGATACCAAACAATTGTCAATTGAACACAGTGAGTTGTGTAAGTCAACCAGTAGAGCTGGGACACAGGAGATAGCGTCACAACTACATGGCTTTTGGGAGGGCTTTAAAATGTGGTAAATGATGTTGTATTTCTGAGTATCAGATCATCAGAATTTCTGCATCGGTGAAGAAGTATTAATTTAATAAAACTTGGAAATGTTGAATAATAGTTGAAGTCATATGGAAACCGACAATTGAGATTTTCTAAATAAAAATACATACTGTGGCTATGATTTTCAGTGCAGTAATCTGCAATCTAATGGTAGTATGTACCAGCATGGCAAATTCATCTACATTATGATTACATTTTATTTAGCAATAGAAGGTAAGAATAATTTTGAGTCTTTCCCCTCTTACACAATTAAAATATTTGTAGTAAACTGTAAATGTGCTTCTGGATGATTTTATGTGAAGAACATGCAGTAGAATTAGTGATAATCATACCAGAGCTATTCTGGAGTCGACTTCAGAAGACCGACTTCCCCCTTCCCAAAGCTCTGCCAGACCAGGTAAGTTAACAGAGAGTGTGTCCGCTCTTACACTGTGCAACTTTTGGCCCTGCCCGCTGTGGGGAGGGTCCTTAATGCATTAGCTGATAAAGCTTTACAGCCACAAGACTTGTCTTCCTGTAATTATGCTCTGCACTTTTGAAACCTGCTTAAGGATGAAGGATGATGCTTTCTTGAAAAGTGACATTTTAAGTACGTAAACTTTTCTTTAGAAAAATACCAGATGTTTTGTCACATGCTTGTGTCTGTTGCCACAGAGACAAAATTGGTTTGGGGGAAGCAGGTCAGACATAAGTCTCATATTTAATAAAAAGTTTTTTGCTTACAACCCTCTGTCTTGTATTTAATGACTTGTCATCTGTAAGTGCTGGCATGAGGTGCAATAGCAGAGAAGAATGCATGCACAGATTTCGAAGGCTTGACTTTGTGAAGTGCACCAGAGTGGCTGAACGGCAGCTTCAGTAACCACCAACTGTAAAAGGCTGTTGAAACTTATGAGAATTAAATTAACAGAAAATAAATTTAAAACTTACTCGTAATAATTCAAATCTTGCCGCTTCCTCAGAAGAGGAGTGTCCTGACAGTACCCAGAAACATTCCTGCATCAATTCTGTTGCTAAATGAAGGATTAAAAAAATTTTTTTTAAATCTCCTGCTATTTTTGGAATACAGCTTTGAGACAGAAGTTTATTCAAAAAACTCAGTAGGAAAAAGTTATTCGTGAGTTAAGGTCATGTTAGTATACTTGCTAGCTGGTAAGGCTCCTCCTTGAGCTTTACGGCCAAAGTAAGTCTGCATATAAAGATATATAAAATATGCCCAGAATATAATTCTAGTTTTCCTTTTTTACTAAATTAGGCACAGATTTTAAATGAAATTACCTGATGAATATAAAAATCACATTTTTCCATTTAATTCTTTATAGCTGAAGCTAAGTTCCTTAGGCTGACTGTACTTTCAAAAACCTTTTACTTTCCCACTTACGTAAACTGATATTATTTTCTAAGAGCTTGTGCCTTTTCACTCTGCCCATTTCTCCAAAGGTGGTATGCAGACATGCTCTTCATCAGGTGCTTTATCTCCTATTCAATAGCCTGTAACAGATAAGTTTGAGGTGAAATTTTAAATCATGGCCTTGGCAAAATATGGAATCTCTGCACATAGCAGGTTCTGTCTCTGTTCAAAGACTGGCTGTATTAAAAAAAATTTAAAAGCCATGAATGTATAATGATGTTGAAACTGGGGGTTTTTTTGCCTTCAATAGCAAAACTGAGGCAAGACACTGGCTGCAAGCTCCTGAACTAAAGCCAGGCATGCAAATACTGAGTAATGAGAAGACAGTAAGTTCATTCCTGTAGGATATGGCTTCTGTTTTCAGCAAAAGGGCCAAGTTTCTGCTGAAGGCTTGATTGCATCAACCAAACAAAACTAACTAAGGTATCCCAATTGAAGTCATTTAACTTAAGGCTCTAAAACATGGCTGACAGAATCCGTTAGGTTATCTAGGTGACTCCAGGGAAGTATCTGAAGCAGTAACTGGTATTGCTGTTTCTGCTGTGCTTTTGAATGATGTAGGCAGATATTTAATGGAATGTTATGAGTTTCAGTTGAAGGTTGTGCTGATATAACCAACTCCATTAAAATAGACTGTATAATAGTTTTGTCATAGTTTTTTCAGTGGAATATTTCAAGCAGTTTTCTGTTTACACCTTAAATAAAACCCATTAGAAATCACCATGTGAGCTGTTAGGCTTGGCAAGATCATGTGATGGTTGACTGGTCTTCCAATAGCTCTAAATAAATGGCATGCATTACTTTACTCGGTTGTCTCTCATTGTTACTGTTCATGCCTTAAAAATACTAAATTTCTTCTAAGTCTTATTTTGATATGGACACTGGAATCATGTCACCTTCTACTGGAATCCCACTGGGTAGCTGGGGATGGCTGGCTGCATTTATCACTAAATTTCACTAGATCCCTTTATTTTGTTTGATGGTTGTACCTTCTTCATGGTCTCTCTGTGTTGTTTGTGTCACTGTGATTAGATTTTTACTCCAGAGTGGAATGATCATCATCTACTTCAGCTGGGAAAAGAGGGGGCCATTCAGAAACAGTCATACCTAAAACCAGAGTCCCATGTGAAGAGAGCACTGCTTATTGAAGATGACACAAAACAAAGCCTAATATCATGCAACTCCTTATCCTGCTCACTTCCAGTTTAGAAGATGAGAACATATAAATAGAAATGAATATATTTGTGTCATTCCTTACAGCAGCAAAAACCACAGAGGTGACTGACCATGGTTTTATCACAGTGAAAGGATGCAAATGAGTGGACAAAAACGACATGGAAGTAATTTTGTTTGAAAAGATAAGTTGAAGTAATTTTAGCAAACATAATAGATCCTTGACTTATCAGCAGGAGCACAAAATCTATTAACTTATTCTTTGCATTTCATTAAGTTACCTTATCAGCATTAGCCAGCTTCCCCATTTTTCCTTTCTGACCAAGTGACATGGTAGAAGAATTTGATGGTTCTGGAACGTACAATTCATGTAAGAAAAAAGAGGAACATATTCAGAAGTTTATGCATTTTCCATCATGACTCCAAACCCAGTTCTCCTGGTGTTATATGTAACTGTCAAGCAGTACAAATCTGGCTCATTTTAAAGTAATTTTTAAACTCAAAATTTAGAAAAAATAGTAATTTTGTATGTCTGTCAGATAAACATCTAATATGAATTTGATACTAGTCTTAAGGAAGAGCACTTCAATGATTATTTAATATAGTACAATAATCAATGATAAAACCCCCTAGGATGTGAAGAGATTAAGATCAATGTGTTGCTAATTTTGTGCCACAGCAAAAAAAACCACAAAAACCTACCAGATCTTGTGAGATGAATAAATAGTAATTCTGTTTTCAGACGCTGAGTAATTATATGCTATTTAGTTTTGGAAACCACACTTACAGGTGGAGGGAGTTCAAACAAACAAGATGGAGAAGAGGTGTAGAAGACAATGACATCTAATGATAGAACAGAGCCTAGAAATTAAAGAACTGAGGTCAGGAATCCTCAGTCATGTGAAAGTTTGCTTTCAAGAGGAAAGGGATAATCTGTCTAAGAGAATGGGACATGTCTCTTAATTAATGTCCCTTGGATGGAGCACTGGAAGTTTAAATAAGACACTAGGGAGAAAACAAAACAAAAAAAATGAGCTGTCCAACCATAGTGACAGTGAAGCACTGGAATATATTACTTTGGAAAGTAAAGATCTCCAGTGACAAAGATGCTACAAGGCAGGCTAGACAATTATGTTGACATCAGTTTAATTGTAACTGATCCTGCTCTTGGGCAAGGGAAATGGATTGGATCAGGAGTCCTTGAGCTGTGAGAAGACAGTGACATATCCTTGGAGGCCCAGGTAAAGCTCCAGGAGAATTTAATCTGGTATTTCTCCTTCTTCCGACCTTTTCCCATAGAAGTTCCCTCTGAAAATCGTTTGAAGAATGTTGTACTTACTCTCAGTGAACAGGACAGGAAGAGAGCAGATCCTCCCTGCCTAGGGGAACTTTCTGAGCATTGCCAGTGGCCAGCTGGGGGGACACTTGTTCCACGTTCAGTGCATTCCCTCAGCAAAAGTGAGCTGAACTGTGATGAAGGTTATGCTGCCCCAGCAGCAGGAAGTCCATGGGGAAGGCTGACCTTTCCCTTTCTAGTGAAATTCAGCTCCACTACTGAGGAGCATTTAGAGGCTTAGGATGTGAGGAATGGTGTAATTTCCCAGGGGCATCAAAACTTGGATCAGGGAGAGGAAGTTCCTGTCGATACCCGGCAATTCAGGCAGCAGCTGTGGAACACAACTACCCAGGGACAAGATTCTAGCTGTTATACAGAAGTAATACCTTCTTGCTGGACTGAAACTAGCAGTGCTTGTGTATATAGGAAGAACCTATCCCATTACAGTAGAAAGATAGGCCCAATAATAAAAAATTTCCGTACCATTGAAATAAATTGCCTCCTAAAAAGGATTTTAAGCTCTGCTTTCTACTTGCTGCACATAATACATTAATAACAAAATAATTATATTCTCCACAGTCAGAGAAAATTTGATGTTCAGGTATCTTAAACAGCAAACCTGGATACTTTGCTTTGGTGTCAACCTATTCAAGAAACACCAGAATAACATTTCACAATATTTTCTTTAGTAAGTGTTAATTTTTGGTGGAGGGAACTGGCAAAATGAGAATATGACTTTTTAGCAATTTATTCAGGTAAGACAGTATGTAATCCTTGCTGTGCTCATAATTTCTGAGTAGTTTCATGCAAATATTCACCATCCAAACTGCTTTTATAAATATAGCAGTCACTTTTCAACATGAAAAGTGCATTTAAACTTAGAAAAAGTAACACTTTGCATTCCAGTTTCTAAGTTTCATGGTATGATACAATGGATTTTCTCTTCTTCAGTGTATTGGGGAAGCACCAGATAGGGGCCATTGTAAGTCAAGACAGTAGTGTTAGAAAGAGGATAGATGTGCTGGTTTCAAGAAGGCAGAGTTGGCACAAGGCTTGCACACTGAACTCAGAGACATGGTGCACGTGGTATGAACCCAGTGTGACCTTCAGAGAGCCAGATCATGTGGCAAGTCAGTCACAAGCTCAGAAACTTTTATATGGATTTGTCTGCACTTTTCTTTTTTATCTCATTTATATCTAATTAAAAGTACGTACCCTTTTCTCAATCTTAGCATATTTACTTACATAATAAGTTAAGTGGCCTTGGTGGTGGTCAGTGAACCTTAACACCAAATAAATCTCTAGGCATAAGTCCTTTCATATGGACATATAAATTTTTTGTGTATGTACTTGTAATAACTTCTCCAGCTGATCTGTCAATTGAATGCAGTGATGGCTGAGAAAAATCGAAGTGAATCATGTTAAATTAACACAGGGCTGACAATACCTACAGCAGGTCAGATAAAATGTTCACAGTAAAGCCAAACACAGCCCACCAGTGATATATGCAGGTGACAGTAAGAAGCAAAGATCATTAATAAACTTCGCAAAGTTGTGAAAAAAGAAATTCTGCTTAAAACAAAATGAAATTGTGCAATTCCTATTACAATTTAAAACTTGATCTTTAGGAAGAAAAACAATAGATTTCCTGATTTGAAATTCAATCGTCAGTGTAAATTAAGCAATTAAGAAGTGGTCTTAATTATGGTTACGACCCAGAACACTTACCTATTTTAGACATTCAGGATATCAGATCATAATGGAAACTATGAAGTGAAATCAATAAGAAATAAGTGGCATAATAATTAAAAAAGGAATACAAAGTTGGACAAAATAGCTCCTCAGATTTCTAACAGTTGTTACATAATATATCCATCAATAAGTAGAATAGTATTTTGTGAGCTGAGAGAATCCGCATTAACTTGATCCATTAGGATATTGTTTCATATCTTTTCATCTTCACTAAGCAGGAAGGATGCACAATTTACCTAATAGATCATCACTACAAATGTAAGGCTTCTGGAAAACCTGTTTCCTTCTCATCTTTTGTATATTGTAAGCACATGGTGGCAAACTGCACCTGAAGTGACTGCTGTGCACAGCAGTGGGAGATTCAAGTCTAAATATGCTGTCTCTATCTCTAGGCTTCAAGAGGTGAATGAATGGGAGTAGTGAGGAAAATTGTCCATATGTTTACCTCCCATTAATCCAGGACTGCCTTGTCAGTCAGTGAAGAAAACTTACAGATGACAGATAGAAAAAAAAGATTGGAAACTACCAATTAAGACTGATGTCTAGAGAGAGTAATACTACTGAAACAGTATTTAAGTGACATCAGTCAAAATCCCTCCTTCCCATTTCTCAGGCAGCTTGAGTCACTAATTCTTGCAGTTGAAGGCATATAATAATTGCACATCAGTCTAGTATTCATCTCTTTGATCTCCCTGCTTCAAGACAAGGACAGTCTAGCTTTAAGAAAGGTTACAATGACCTCATTTAGTTATTCCAGTAATTCATATTTCAGTGTAAATCCACAGCCTGGAGAACTGATGTTTCATCTTCAGCTCCGCAGTGTTACCGAAGTTAAAATTGTCACTTGTCTCTCTTTTGCTCATTGTCCTTTTGGGTGGAGCCTGCTGGTACAGCTCCCTGGTGGCCTTTGACTGAAGATGGCCTGCCAGAATAGGTTGCTCAGGAGTTTTCTTTGTATTGCAGCTCAGCCAACTCTTTGCAAACCCAGCCTCTAAATTCCCAATGACAAAAAGGTCCCTGGCAAAACATCAGGATTCTTTGATATCACATGAACCATGTTCTGGGAACAGCACCAAAAGATCTTATCCAAACATTTCTCACAGACCTCACAAACACTAGGGAAAACCAACTCAGTCCAACAGGCACAGGGAAGAATGAGTTGCATCTTTCTGCTCCAGTGAGGTCTTTATTACTATTAGAGGGTTTTATCTCCAGAAAGCGACTTTTTTTGTCTCCCTCCATTTCTGGAAAAGGGGGCCTTACCTCACGTTTCAGGTTCCACAGTAGCTTTGAAACTAAGACGTAAAGCTGACCTTGTCCAGGCTTAAAGTTTCTACTCACTTTGACAATACACCACTAAGAATTGCCTATTTTCAGATTTGAACTTTGTTTAGAGACTTCCACGAGTATCTGATAGATTTTAAGAGAATGCCCTTTATGCTAACAGCTATTGTGACTCAAGAAAATAGAATTAAGATGGTTGACTGAACAATCATTCTAATTAAAAGTATTTAGCATTTAGTTGTATGGAGAGTGAACATTTGGTTTGCTTTATATAAAAAACTTTGTGGATGATGCAGTCAGTGCCAGAGACAAACTCTTACCTATTCTCAGAGAGGCCAAGCAGTAGCCCTCCCTCAAGAGTCCTGTACCCTTTACTTTGGCAAGGAATGATGTAGTGACCTGATTGTTTCTTCACATACTTTTTAAAAAGGTCGTAAGTTAACAGAGTCTAGTAAAAATATATTTTTAAAATGCCTTGCCTGCTTTGTGTAATTAATTACCTAAGTACATGTATTGTTTAGTTAGGTTTTACAGAAATGTAAAAAACCAAATCCATAAGCATGCACATCCCCCAAATTTACTTCCTGAGTAAATTTGTGTTTCGTACCTGAAAAATGAGAGTTAGAGAATCTGGAAGAGAGGCAAATCCCTTGTTTGTAAAGACAAAGAGTTTTATAGCCCTCATCAGCACAATTTCAAAGCTTTCTACCTTTTCCATTCTAACAGCACGGCATTCTGATTTTCCTGTGTTTAACACTGTAACCACACCAGCAATGAGGTTCATGCATACAACACCTCCAAGACAAAAAAACCCCCCAAAACATTCACAGTTTATGACTAGCAATTATTCTGCCTACAGAGTTGTCACCATTGTGTTTTAAAGTTTGAAGTGGCTTGGTTTATGAATCTTCTGAACAATTCCATGACAGTAATCCCCAATTCCCCAGCACAGATACATATGTATCCAGCTGCAACTCAGGGCCGAAATCCTGACCTCACTGAAACCAGTGGGAATGAGGAGTTCACTTTTGGAGTTCTGAGCTTTCCTAATTAAAAAAAAACAAAAAACAAAAAACAACCTTTTTTTTTTTGCTGTAATTTGACTGAGACATGGCCTAAAAAAGTCTCCACATCAAGGTGTTGCAAGGATGAGTCCTTTGGCTAATGCTTTATGTTCAACTTGCTTTTAAGGAGATGATTCCAGCAACGCTCAGCATTGTCTTAATTTATGTAAGTTCTGAATCCAGCCCTTTGCAGTGTGTAAACAGGCAAGGCAATTCAGGCACAAATTACAGAGATTAGTACCTTTTATGTGTCCTTTTTTTTGGCAAAACCACCTTCTAAAAGTTTCAGTCACGTTTTCAAAAGCAACATCATGCTTTTCAGCTACCTGCCCTAATCTGAAAGGAAGACAATGTTTAAACATCAAATACTTGTGTATTTTGAACTTGCCTGGAACAATTAGGTATAGCCACAATTTCTCAAATTCCATTTGTGTTTTTTGCCAGGTTATTGATCTTTCCAGGCAAGTTCCATTTGAAGGTAGTCTCTCCACCACAGCGTGCTAAACAAAGAATTTCAGGTGAAACATCTACATATTTGAGGTTAAACTGAAAAAATAAAAAAGGCGTTTGTAGCACAGGAATAGAATATTCTGCATTTAACAAGTGTCTGTGGTTGTTCTGCTGGGACTACCTTGCAAGTTTGTTTAACAGCCTACCTGAATTTTGTTGTCTGCCTTTTTGGTAAGTACACAAAGGCCAGGCACACCAATGTTTGCACTGGTGAACATTTCACTCTAGGTGAAATACAGGGTGCTGATCACTATGTGTACAGCCTGATGTAATGTGGCTTACAGAGAAAGCAGATTTTAGCAAAACTTTCTCCTTCATCTTAACACAACATCTGTGTTCACAAGGAATGTTTCCAGGTATCTTTTCCTGTGAGCCAAGCTGCACAGGACATTTTTTTAAATATGCCATGGTTTGAGTTTAATGCCATCAAATACATGTGTTAATCTCTTATTATTTATAAGAAGATCTACAAGGTATATTCAATTATAGATCTTTGATATTAGTATTCAGTTTACTGGTAAATTATCGAGATAGAAACAGAAGCTTGAACTCAGCACTGAAAATCATACCTTGGTTTCCAGAATGTGGAGATTTTTAGGATTAGAACACATTTCAGTGATAAGGATCAATCATAACATTTGGAACTTAATTTAAGTTATATTAAATTCCACAAAAATTCCACATTAAATTTGGTTCACATCTCTTGTGTATTCTCACAAGCATGAATACACTTATTCACAATTTAAGCCCATCTCCTTTGTCACATGATTTATTCCACAGCATTCAGGTCACTCAGTCTTAATTTTATTAACCAAATGGCACGCTGGGTTTCATTGCAGCCTTGTGACACGTTCATGCGAAATGGTAGAAAATTAAATAATGTACCATGGTAAAGTAGAAGGGATTATTGAAATAGAATATGGAATGACAGTAGCAATAGTTTGTTATTTCCGTTTGCATGATCCTTTCAAAAATTAATCAAATCCAAAGAAACAATTCTCCTCTATTAAGAAATGGCAAAAGAAATTAAACCACTCATCTCCAAGGTGAACTGAAAGTAACTTGGCCATATGCCTGTGGTCTTCACATTCCAGGGTATTATCTCAGTAGTGTCTGCAACATGGATTAATGCCATGAGAGGACAGCCCAGATGATTAATGAAGCAGGTGCAAGTAAAGTCATTGCAGCCATCCTGAGGCGTGGGAGAGTAGACAAAGATGCTAACACTGAAAGGTTCCACTTGGTGCCCTGTAAGGAACAGCAGAGCTGTTCCTAGCAGGAGGGAGGCACTTTGTAACAGCATTGTTTTAAAATTTCTAAGACTATTTGAAAAGAAAACATGCTCTATCAAGAATATTTTAGGGTCAAACTTATGTCAGGGCAAAGTGAAGGCAGCCTTGCTGACCCTTCTGAAAGTAATGGAGTAATACAGGATTTGGTCTTGGAGCAGCTGCTGGGCATGATAGGATGCAGGTACCAGAATCTGGAAGGTTCAATGGAGGTGTAAAAGAGCTGAAACCTCCTGTCTTCAGACAAAACAGCTGGATGAAAAAACTGTGGGTAAAAGCCCAGACTTTTAGGAAGAATTGGATACCTAAAGTTGTTGAAAGACTTCCAGTGCAATTTTTAAAAACTCCAGAAGAATTTAGAAAATATGCCCTTGAAGATCTCATGGGCCACCACGAAAATATTTTTAAAAATTTGTCACAACTTCCTTTTCAGAAGAAGCAAGAAGAAAGTTTCTAAACATTTATTAGCTAAAGATCACAGGGCGGTAGTCATTAGTTATAGCTTCTCCCTGAACAGTGGCCACAGGATCTCAAAAAATCAATTTAACAACCACATCTCCTTTGCTAGCACTGAATACCCTGGCTTCTTTTCTATTTATGCACAAAAGAAGAGTCAATTAAAACAGAAGAAACCCATACCTGTAGCCTTAATGTATCACACTACTAAATAAAACCTGAAGACTTAATTGCATGTACAAGCAAGACGGAACTGTTTCCAGACGTGTATGCTCAACCCAGTGCAAGAGGTATGTGACAATGTCAGGTCTACACTGTCAGAATCAACTCGATGAGCAAGAACAAGCCCCAGATGCTCTGAATCAGCCAGATTTGGACTTTTAATACCAACTGTGACATGACTGGGAAGGGGAGGACTGCTTTGGGAGTGACAATTCAGGAATAAAAACGATCACATTGCTAAATATTCTAGTTAACTGCACATTTTAATGCTATAAAAGATTGTCATGTATGGTAGTTGGGATTTTTAATGTGGTTTGATTTTGCTGTTTTCAAAATATTTTGCCCTGTCTCCTGTCTCTGCCTGCACTGAATCTAGATGCAGCATTCATTGTGATTTGCTGTCCTCTCAATGTCATCCCCATCTGCAAATCTAGTTTTATATACTTCAGATGTTCCAGTGATAAAAGCCAGGACTGAATAAGGACACCAGCAGGCACTTTGGATGATTCCCTTTACAGTCTCTTTTTGTATGGTTATTGCTTCCTTCCTTTTTCATCCATTTTCTTCCTAACACTTTATCTTAACTCCTTGCAACTGGATTTACCTTCGCAAATTATTTCTGTCTTTGATATAGAGTGTTGCCAGTGACATTTGAAAAATCAAATTAATGTGAGTGGCGGACACTTGTCCTAAACCTCATCATTCACGTCCTGCCAAACATACTGCATAAGTAATTACGACCATCCTTTCCCAGCATTATATGCTATAGAGGTGGTCACCTTTAGGAAAACCATCATTTTTTTACATGACTACAATATTTACACAGCAAAGATTTATAATGAACCCCCAGCTAATACTGGGAATAAAACATCAACTGGGAGAACACTCCTGCACTGCATTAGCACAAATCTTGTTCTCAGAAAATTCAGTTTGGTAGTCCCAACAAACATCAAGCTGCATGCCAGACTCGTGAACCAAACCAGGAAAAAACACCCTTCAGCTTATGTTTGGAAGAAGTACTTGAGTAGTTTGTTAGTGGAAGATATAGTAGGCTGCTGAAGAGAGAACTCAAACCTACAAAATTTATCCTTGGAATCCTTTATAAGTCTGGATTTGGTTTATATAATGACAATACATCAATTATACAGCAATGTAGTAAGTATAAAGAAATTATTAAGACTTGACTTCTCAAAAACATAATGATGGAAGGCTGATATTGAGTTGAGTTATGAAGAGGAACTTTTTAATCCTGAATTCTCAATGGTGAAAAATACTTTCTAGCAGTCTATAAACACATAGAATATAATCCTTCACTGAATTTCCTGATGTAAGTATGGAGCTATTCCTGTGTAAAGTAGGACCTGCTGAAGAAATGAGTATTTCATGTAGCAACTAGCATGAGTCCCTCAGATCAAAACCGTGGAAAATTAAAAAAAAAAAGATACAGAGCTGAGTGTATTTTCTGAATTTGTAGCTGGCATATACTCCTTTCTCTTTCCTGACTTCAGAATGAAGTATGAGGCAATAAAATTCTGAGAGGAAGGGAAGTCAAATAACAAAACAGAGAATGTGAAAGCATAACCCACACACAAAGCAAAAGTGAAAAATAAATCCAAACAAGAGATAGAATTGAAACAGAGATTGAAATGACAGCAGGAATGAAGTGCAGAGAGAGAAGTACAAAGCTGTCAGAAATAATTAGGAGGAGCATAAAAAGTAATAAGAAAACCCCTAAAAAAGCAAAGTGAAGGGTCATTTTATAGCTAGTTAACTTCCGAAAGAAATTATAATACTCTTCTTCCAAAAGAGTTGTAGAATTTTCTCCCATTCTATTTTCTTTAATTAAAAAAATCCTTAAGTGCACATACAAAGTGCGTGTAATTTATCCAACAGCCACTGCTGAGACACAACTGTAAACTGCGTAAGTCAAGGTTTGTTTTGGTTTTGAAATTAATGAGTCTCCTGCTAATATTTTTGAAATTTTTACCTTTCTCTTTTTATTTTCCACATGTGACAGATTCATTCCCACTGAAATGTTGGAAAATACCTATTAAAAGTCCTGACAAGTTATCCTATTATTAACTAACTTAATAAGCAAAATAAATAGAGTAATAAGTCCTCCTCTCTGAAATGTTGAAAAGAAGTATGGATAATGAGCCCTTCATAAGTTAGACAGGATCCAGACATATTAAAAAAAAGGTATTAAAACCTCATGCTGTAGTATATAAGGCAACTTCTAACTGAGGAAGCCATTAAGCAAAGCCCATTAGACAGCAATTTGATATAAACTGTCTTGTACCTTCCTTTGGAGGACATGACAAAATACTGTCAAGCAACAGAAACCTGAGCTGAAACTGAGCTTACTTGATGAGACTGTTACCATTTTTGCAAGACAAGGTTTTGAAACTGAAAAAAAATCCATAGTAAGTCTAAGAGGCTGTTAAGCCATAACTGGTGGTGTAGAAAGCAAATTTAACTACAACCTAGGGAAGTTTCTGTCTCCTGTCAGTCCCAATTCTTATCATCAACAGATTAGCCATTTTGCAGAAGTCAAAGGATGCCGTGGCACTGAAAATAACAAATGACTTGAGCAAGTAGCGTAGAGGCAGTAGGGACCAGCTTTGTATATAATTGCTCAGCTATAATTGGCTGTGTGAGCCTTCCTGCCTTTTGTAGAATAAAGAAGTCAACTCCACCTATTTCTAAAGACTGTTTTAGTTCGTGTGGTCAGCTGAAACTCAGAAATGGTATAAGAAGCTGTTCTTGACCACCTCCGAGCTGTTAATCTCTATGTCTCAACATCAACTTATTTCTTTGTGGATGACTTATTCCAAGTGCAGAAGGAGACGCGTAGAAATAAACTCATTTGTCCAGAAGGACCAGCACTCCTCCCATACTCTAAGTCAAAGGAATATTTTTTTGGATGAAATATAAATTGATCTTATGATTTAACAAACTAGAACAAGAACAGTAAAATCCCTTTCACCTTGACCAATTGTTTACCAAAAAAACCAGCCTCAAAGAGTTTCTGCTTCATTGTCCATGTCAGTACTGGCAATATCCAAGGAGATGCATGTGTTAAGCCTTCATGTTTACTGACAAACAAATTAGCTAAAATTCTCAAGGTTGCTTCTTATGGGATTTTTCAGGTTCCTGACCTGTTCACCATAGCACAAAGACCTAATTTTAAGTAATTTTAGAGGTGTGGGAGTTCATAGGTACTAATGAAAACATAACTAGATACAATTTTTAAAAGGCCTGAATTTTAACAAGCTTTTATTGATATGCAATTAAGAAATTACTGCAGCTGAACTGGATAAAAAATTAACTAAGTAAAAAAAGTCAGAACATTTGTCAGTGTATCATTGGGATAAACTGGAAAATATCAAAACACTGTGATTTTTTTTAAGGAAAGAAAATGAATATATGTTTGGAAACACATATCTAGTTCCAAAATTCTCAGTCTAGATAAACACTTTAGATATTTGACACATATTTCCGGCTGAACAAAATCAAAACACTTAATATGCATGAACTAGACCTTGTATACTACTTTATACTACTACAGCCAATTTATTTCTTTATAAACAAAATTTCAGTTTAACATATAGTAGAAATATCCTCCAGCCTGTTTGTAGAATTTTGAGATTGCCTTTTAAAGGTGCAGAGAACCTATTCACATTTGCTTCTACCTGGCCTAATTTTCCCAGGGATGACTGGTTTACTCTAAAAATTATTCATATTTTGTACAATTCTGGTGTCCTTATTCACGTTACAAAGAACAGCATACATAAAAGCCAAAGAATGATGACATGTACATCACAAGGTTTTGCTTTGCCTGCTTTGACACTGAAGTGAGGGTTCCCAAAAGAGGAAATAACTTAGCATAGGGAGGCAAACACCTTCCTACCTGGTCACCATCTGCTCCCAAGCTAACTTGAGGACAGATGCCCAAATCCAAAGCTCCCTGAAATGTAAGAGACGACTTTCACCTGGCAACCTCCTGGGAATTGAAAGTTGCTCCAGAAGATGGCAGATGGGATTTTAGGAAAAATTTCTTCACCAAAAGAGTTTCCATGAATTGGAACAGGCTGCCCAGGGAAGAGGTTGAGTCACCATGCCTGAAGGTCTTTAAAAGACATGTAGCTGTGGCACTTAGGGACATGGCTTAGTGGTGGACCTGGGTTAATGGTTGGACTCTGTGATCTTACAGGTCTTTTCCAACAGAAATGATTATACGATTCTATGAAAATCAGACAGTTCTTGGCTTCAGCTCCCTCTGGTGGGTAATGCACACTCCAGAAACCAGCACGTGAAAGAACCTGCAGGTTGCTATATATTTTTAAAAATACACATAAATACACGTGCTGAGCAACGATTACAACTGAAATCAGAGTTAAAGCTACAACTTCACACGTTTGAGCTGAGAAGTAGAAGATGCAAGATTCCTGTCAGAACAGAACTCCCTTCTAATTCAGCGATGAGATGGGGGTGTCAGTCCAGATAGAAACTGCTTTTCAGCATCTAACACTGATTAAAATAAAGTGAAGAACTAGTTAAATACTATTTGTTTTTATGAGAACATTCACTTAGATTTCCATTCTTGACTGATACTTTGGCCTGTCCTGGTTTCAGCTGGGATGGAGTTAATTTGTTTCCTAGTAGCTGGTGCGGTGCTGTGTTTTGCTTACCCCAAGTCAAGGACTTTTCAGTGTCCCAGGCTCTGCAGGTGAGGAAGTGCACGAGAAGCTGTGAGGGAGCATGGCCAGGACAGCTGACCTGAACTGGCCAGAGGAATATTCCATACCATGCAATGTCATGCTCAGGACATAAACTGGGGGGAAGTTGGCCAGGAGCTTCTGATGGCTGGGCAGGGACAGGCTGGGCACTGGTCAGCAAGTGGTCAGCAACTGGACTGTGCACCTCTTGACCTTCTTGGGGTCTATTACTCTCTCCCCTTTTCATTACAATTATTTTTATTATTACTATTATTAGTAGTATATTTAATTCTTTTTCAATTCATCAACTGTTCTTATCTCAACCCATGAGTTTTGAGGGTTTTTTTGTGATTCCTCTCCTCATTATGGGGAATGGGTGCAGTGATCGAGCATCTGTGTGATACTTAGTTGCTGGCTGGGAATAAACCACAGCAGAGGCATAAAGTTTGATGCCCTTTCTAAAAATCCTTTAGTTGCCATGATTCATTCATTATTTGGCAAATCTCACACCCCAGAGATTCTTCATTTGTTAAAAGGAATTTAGTTTCAGTGAAAAAGAAAAATATGCTCTTAAATCAGTGATATCTTACCTACAAAACATGTATGTCCACATATTTATCAGCTGAAATAACTGAAAAATCAAGCATTTGTATAATTTATATACTCGGACACAAATATAAGTCCTTCCACAAGAACAGTGTGCACACTGTATGGCAGTATCCCAAATACATGGGTTATGATAATGGCTACTTGTGAAAATTCTTATGTTAAAATGCAAACGGTAATCTCTCCTCTACAAAATAGTACTTAAATTTTGATTACCTCATAAAAATGCATGGAAATGCTGCAAACATCAGCAATCTGATAGAAGAGGCTTGGAATTAATCGTACTTTTCTGCTCTCACAAGTGGCACCAATAAACCAAACTTTAATTCTTGCATCCCTGTGTTGTTTTTTCTTTCATTCAGAAGCTTACTTGTTGGTCTGAATCACATACTGACAGTTCTTTTGGAAAAAAACCCCCAACGTTCCCACTAAAAAACTGTAATCGAGTGTGAGAACATTTGGGATAAGAATGGTCATGTAAGTTCATGCTCTTCAGTGGACCACCACCATATTGCAGGGCGAAGGGAGTGGATTCTGTCCCTCTCCTCCGCTCTCACGAGACACCACCTGGAGTGCTGCATCCAGCCCTGGAGTCCCCAGCACAAGAAAGACATGGACCTGTTGGAGCAAGTCTCGGGGAGGGCCACAAAAATGCTCTGAGGGCTGAAGCACATCTCCTGTGAGGAAAAGACTAAGGGTTGGGGTTGTTCAACCTAGAGGAGAGAAATTCTGGTCTCTGTGGAGACCAGATTGTGGCCTGTCACTGCTTAGAGGGGGCTTCTATAAAGGTGGGGACAGATATTTTAGTGGGGCCTATTGTCCTAGGACAAGAGGTAATGGTTTTAAACTTAAAGAGCATAGATTCAGACTAAATATAAGGAAGAAGATTTTTACGATGAGGAACGGATTGCCCAGAGAGGTGGTAGATGCCCAGTCCCTGGAAACATTCAAGGTAAGACTGGATGGGGCTCTGCTGAAGATGTCCCTGCTCATTGCAGGGGAGTTGGACTAGATGACACTTAGAGGTCCCTTTCAATCATTTTATGATTCCTTGATAACTAAGCTGCAGGCATGTGTTTCACATTAAAACTTTCACTCTGAAAGAAACTGTAGAACTTATACAAGACATTTCTTTCTAATTAATATTTTTCTCCTTTTAGAAAAAGGAAACCATCCAACTTTCAGCTACAAATAAGAACCTGATATCAGCTCTTCACTAGATATATAATTTTAATTGGAATTCTAAGCAATGGATGAAATACCCTAGAAACCTCTCCCAGAATTATTTTAATTAGCTCCTCTCCCCTTATGCTGCTTCATATGTTTGCACTTATATTAGGTAACATAAGTTTTCTGTGAGGTGAGGGGCTTACATGGAAGTTATATACAGTAAAGGCTGACTTGTCTGTAGACATGTAGGACTGAATCCTCCATGTGGTCCCTGCTGGCTAATTAATCTGGAAACTTCTGAATCCTCCTGCTCACGTATCATGGACTGGGGACAGAGCACATTTGTATGAACCTGCTTACAATACTCACAGTTCTGTGCTAAGAAGTGACTTCATTAGCTCTGATGCACAACCACTTCACATCTCAGAGAAGACATCTGATTTTCCTTTGTTCTTCATATAAACCCCAGAAAATATCTATTTGTAAAAAAAACTCATGAAATCCGTGGCTTTGCTGTTAAATTATTATTGTGTTATTAAGACTACTCTGCAGTAGTCATTTTATTCTCTGCAGTTAAACAGAATTTCATGGCATGTGTTTTATTTTGTTTGGCCAAACTCCAGGCTTTCTAGTCCCCTAGAAGAGCCTGAAGAGTTGCCTGCAGACTGTAAGAAGAGTTACATATGTTTAGGTGGATTAAACAGTACACTGAACAGGAAAATGCATTCAGGGTTATTGAGAAGTAATGTCTATTTAACATATTTATTACAGTGGTAACACTCTCACTAAAGTATAGCTTGTCCTACCACAAGATTCTGGGGAGTGCCAAAAACAATGATTTCTTTTAACTTATTTTATTACCAAAACGAATCTGTCTCCCTCTTTTAGGAAATAAGGTATTGCTGATCATTCTGGCTGAATGCCCTTCTAATTTTGGGCTTCTTGTCTCATCTATATCAAGAAACTCAGTGGATACTTCCTCTTTGAGAGCAAGTGGAGCATACTCTTGAAATATGTTACTCAGTTTCTGGAGAGTGCTCAGCCATTTGCTCTTAGCTTGCTGCCTGTGCACAGATCTCTGCTGAAAATATCCCTGGAAAAATGTGTTATGAACATGACTAAAAGACAAGCTGTGAGAACATACTGGAAAGTTAAGAAGCTGCTCTAATCATAAAACATGATTAAAGAACGCCATTACTTCAGGTAGGTGCAGCTTTAGCCTACCAAATTGCTGCACAGTTTGGCAGATGGACAGATACAGGTTTGAGACTTATTACCTCTGTTTTAACAAGTATGTATCTCAGCTGGGCCCCAGTTACACCATCTCTAAGATGGGGATAAAATCTCATATGCCTATTTGATGACAGTGTTACCAGCATCATTAATAAAGACTCACGGAATATTTTCCTTCAGATAATATCTTCCAAATTTGTACTTCATACTATAATGAGAAAAGCACTGCAGCTCATTTAAATAAAGATACGATTTATTCGCACAATAAAATGTTGAAGGAAACTCTTCAGACCTAGTATTTTTTTCATATAAGTACTTAGCAATTAGATTTCCATTGATTACAGAAGTGGATCACCTTCAGATTAATGAAGAATAAATTAATCTCCTTAACAGATTGGAAAGAAACACATGTTTATTCCTGTACCGAACAACTTTCGAAAAGAGGGAATTCAGCACTGACCTGGTGGGCTGCAGTTTGTAAGTACTTGAAACAAAATGGACACAAGGAGAGCAGATTTCAGGTTCCTCAGGGAACTAGGAAGTGAAATCCCCTGGGAAAATGCTTTTGCAGGTGCTGAGGTCCATCAGTGCTGGTCACATTTTAAATGTCACCTCCTAAGGGCACAGGAGCAACAATTCCCAAATGTCAGAAGTCAAGCAGATGAGGGAGAAGGCCATCTAGGCTGAACAGGAATCTTGTCTCAGAAATAAGGTGAAAAAGGGAACGTTTATGCCCAGTGGAAGCAAGGTCAGGTGACATGGGAAGAATACAGAAATGCTTCTTGCCACTGTAGGGAGAAAATTTGTACAGCCAAAGCTCAACTGGAGACAAAGTTGGTCAGAACCGTGGGGGACAATAAAAGGTTTTTGTCAAATATATTAATGGAAATAGGCAGTGTAAAAATAACATTGGTCAGTTACAGGATGAGGATGGTCCCACCACAAACAGGGACAGGGACAGGGACAAGGCAGAGGCGTTTAATGCACTCTTTGCCTCTGTCTTCAACACTGATGATGGACCAAGGGGGTTTAAGTGCCATGAGCTGGAGGACCATGTCTATAAGAATGTTCAACTCCCAGTTGACCCTGAAATTTTGTGGGATCTGCTGCTCCAGCTGGATCCCTGTAAATCTATGGGGACTGATGGGATTCATCCAAGAATCCTCAAGGAGCTGGCTGATGTCATTGCAAACCCTCTCTTGATTTTTGAGTGGTTTTAGGAACCCCGAGAGATCCCAGCTGAGTGGCAGCTGGCTTACATTGTCCTGATTTTCAAGAAGGGCAAGAGGGAGAACCCTGGAAACTACAGGCCTGTCAGTCTCACTTCAGTGCTTGGTAAAATCATGGAAAAGATTATTCTGGGAGATACTGAAAAACACCTGGAGGACAATGCAACCATCAGTCCCAGCCAGCACAGCTTCATGAGATGCAAGTCCTGCTTGTCGAACCTGATTTCCTTCTGTTTCAGCCTCCTTCTATTGAGGCATGAAGATGATGCATTAAACAGATCCTGATCATCTGAAATGTTTGAGTCCAATTGTCTGCGAGAATGAATTCCATTTATACTTTCTTTTGATGATTTGACAGTTCCCAAAAAGTCTTGAGTAACACCTGCCTGATTACTATCTGTCTGCGCTGCTTTTTCGGTCAGAACTGTCTCTTTTGATACCCCATGAGATGCAACACACCAGCTTCTGCTTTTGCATTATTTCGGTTAGTTTAATTCTTCCAATTATACCTTTAAGTAGTGATAAGATTTTCTTTCATAATATTCCTGAAATAATGGGATTATCAGGCTTTTGCCCCATAAAACCTGAACACAATGAAAAAAGAACACATACACAAGGAGACAAACACAAACCTAATCTACATATAGCACAAACCTAACAGGTTTCTTATGGTGTGCATCAGTCAAAACTTTATTTTATTGTCCCTTCCTCCTTTGCATTCTAGATTTACAATATGCCCTTTCTTTACATACTAAAACCAGTAATGCACTAACCGTACCCTAAATGTATAAATTCAATAGAATTCCAAAATTAAAACCAAATATCTGGAAAACCTTACAACAAATCTTTGATGTCCCATCTCTTGATACTTCTTCAAGATTTCCAGGTGTAGTGAAACATGGTGATAATTTCTGACACCACCTGGAAGTCCCCAGCTCAGGTCCATCAGCTGGAGTTACAACTTCTTTCTTTACAGTAGCTACATAATTGAGGATAGTATTCTTCCATTAATGCTTTTCTTTCTGCCTCTGATTCTAGCACAAATAAGCAGAGTGAGATCAGGTTGTTGTAATTTAAAAAAAAAAAATCATTGCAGTTTTGATTATTTTGCTGTGTTTGATGGCAGAAGCTTTGAATAAGTCAGGGGTTAAATATTTCTCAAATAAGACAGATATTCTTACAGGGGATATTCTTTGTACACTCATACCTGAAGTGATAAGATGTAATGATGTACCCCACCAAGACTGTGTTTATATGCACATGCATGGCAAATCACATTTGAACCATCCTGCTCACAAGACACACACTTGAATTGGAGATTTAAATACTGATCAGCTGGATTTAAATTTGCAAAATGTACATCTACATGCAAATTTTGTGCACTCCCCTTCCTTCCAGCAGATAAAATTCTGAGCTTGCAACACTCAAAATATTAAACTACTCAGAATCCTGCAGGAAAGATGAAGTGAGGCTTTAGAGTTGCCTCCACTTCTTCACATAACAGAAATTGCATTTGCTTGATATACAAGAATCCCACAGCTTCAAATCAAAATTTCTAGATTTGCTCCTGTATTTTTCTGGTGACATTCTTTCGTCCCCACAAGGGTTTACTATTAATACTTTAAAAAATATTTTATCATCTTTTAAAATACCTTAAGAGCTATTTTAACATACAGAGAACCAACATATGTTTATGAACTGTATTTTTTAGAAGACTAGCAAATCATGTTCTTAAGGCTCCAGACTCAAGCTGTTCCTTCCTCTTTCTTTCACTCTTCACTTCTACTGTCATCTTTTCTCCCTAAACAGACACCCAAAGAAGTTGAGTGTTTGCTTTTCATATTTAGCATGTGTCTCCTCATAGAATATCCTCCTTTCTTTCCTGATCCTGCAATACAGTGACTAGCCCTGCTCCCTCTGTGTTCATCAGTGGAGCATCTAAGAGTAGAGCTTATGTCTGTGAAACAAAGACTACTGTGATGATCTCAAAGAGATTCTGCCCAATTTTTACCAGTCAGAGATTGTAGAAGAGGTCTCAAGTACATACATTTAAAACAGGAGAAAATAGAACAGGAGTGACACGTTCCACCTTGCGCATTATATTATATGCAACATGACACAGATCATAACTCATTCCAGGCGTGAGGCATAAATACCAGTCAGTACTTTATATTTTCTTCCTCCCCCACCTAATACACCTTTCTGTATAAAAGCTATGGAGGAAACACACAGTGATGCTGAGTACCTTTCTTTGGCCATGCTAGGAAGAAAACAAGGGAGGGATATTACCTGTAGGAATGCACCATGAAAAGAGTTAGAGAACCATCATCATGCCATGAAATTAGGAAACGCAAGGTAACTACTTTCTCATCTGACTGAACAATTATTTACTTTATACATACCTACAATAGCTAATAAGCTAATGTATCACTTGCACTTTGGGCATTTTAAACATCACAATAAGCAAGTTAACAAAAAAAGAGAAATATATAAAAATAGTGGATCCATCTTAATACAGGCTACTACAATTATCTTGTAGAACTTCACCATTTTAACTCCTTCAGACTGATTGTAAACCAAGTCCAGACAGCCTTTGTTGACAGCATACATGTGAATTTCTTTCACCCACAGCACTTACATTGTATCTTCTTCTGCCAAATGAAAAGGGATGGAACTAGAGCTCATTACCAATATATTAGAATCTGCATTGACTTCTGTAACAGAAATTCATTTAAAGCACTGGTTAAATCACATGAACTGTAGCTGTATAGTCAAGCTAAAATTATCCATAAGCATTTCTAAATCACAAATCCACTGCATGAAGATGGACTCTGAAGCAGGCTAGAGCCACTCAGATCCAGTCAGTTTTACTAAAGCAAATTAATTTGTCTCAATACCTGGCTGTCCTGTTCAAAGGCCCACTTTGTTCCACGGACAGTTCTGTTACTTTATTTGCTTTCACCAAGTGAAAACTTTTTTTTTCTTTCCAGCCTTAGGAGAGTACTAAAACTCAGTTTTTGTATTGCCCTCCCACTAGCAGGGACACTAGGAAGAAAAGCACTGACCATCTGCTTGCACACTGCTGGGGAAAAAAAAAACTAACCCACAAACAAACCTGAAAAACCACGTAGTCACAGAAAGAAAACCTTCCTATGAATTCTTTTTCATATAAACATCACATAGGCAGCTTTAATTTTGGCACATCCTTGCTTCTGAGTAAGATTATTTCCTTTCCTTTCGCGCTATTTTAATTTTGGAAATAAATTTCTATACTACATCCTGTACTTTTATCATCTAAAGACATATGGCATGAGGGGGGAAAAGGAAAATCATAGTTATGCAATATGCCAGTTAACTAAAACCTGGTAATGCTCTAGTGCTGATCTTCACAGAAAAATATAGAACTGATAATGCTGGGCAAAATTTGTTAATCACCTATAGAAGCTGTGTATTTTTTATTCATGGGCTGCTACCTTTTCCCTGAGATATTATAAAATCTGTGTCTTCGAGGTCAATTGAAGCATCCTTTTCACTGTAGGGAGAGATCAAATGGTTCTCTACAGTGGAATAGAAGCTCTTCACGTAATAATGCTTTTTTCACATTTGTTTTACCTGCAGGAAATCACAGAATGCATTACTGACAGAGATACTTGACTTAAAGTAAGATTCTGCTCTGAAGAGCAAATTCATGCAAGACTACATTTATTGTCTTTCAACATCATAGCAGATGATTGTTTGAGAAAAAGATTTCTTTCTTCCTTCTGTATCGCTTCTTGAACGTTATCTTCCAACCTCAGACTAGGTTAACTTTTCTCTTTCTGATCATTAGCAGTAATACAGACACTGCAGAAGCAACCCTGCCCTCAGGGACACCCACACTACATCACCCTCTCCAGTAAGGCTCAGCAGCTACAGCTTGGCTTTCCCTTTCGTTGCTATGACCTTATCCCATCTCACAACATAAGCAACTTGTAATAGCTAATCATAGTAAGAGTTTTCAAATTCCTGCCCTATTTTTAACATGAATACTTTGAATACAGCACCTGTAGGAACCACAGGCATGAATGCTCAGACACAGTAGCAAGGGATAGCTATGTAAAATTTTCAGTCTGACACAGGACACCAGTGCCTGGATAAAGATTCTCACATGTCTTGTGTAATTCAGCCATTTGGAGTCACTCCTCACTTTGCTCTCAATGAAGGAGAGAGAGGACAAACAGTTAATGATTTTCCAGTGCCTAGTCAGTATGTTTTGTCTTATTTCTGAGAGTACACCAGGCTTTCAGAGGCTGCTTACCGTGGGCTCAGACAGAGCATAACAGGAAGCAGTAACAGTCAGGCAAACAGAAATCCTTCTCACGACCACAAAGCAGACCCATTCTGGGATGAAGCCAAAACCATGTTGGTGAAAGAAACCAGGGTGACAGAAAGAAAATCTACAATCCTCTGGTCCTTTACCATAGCCCAAACTCATGCCAGATTTTAGCTTTTGTTTTGTTGTATTGTCCTGCAGCAATGAAAATTTATCCCCTACGCTCTTCTAGTTTTATATACGAGGATGTTTCCCCCATCCACCTCCTCCTCCAATCCACCCAGAATTCTCACACTTCTGGTATTTTCTCTGTTGAATGAACATCTCCTCCCCACTTCATTCTGCTGTTAACTGCAAGAGCTTAGGGTGCCATACTGTTTAAGGGAACAGTTTCCAAAGGGAAACTCTTTCTGGTTCAGACCAGTTCAAGGATTTTCACAGCACAAATTTCACAGTATAACCCAAAATCGTTTGTATTGCCTCAGGTGGGAGGAGGATAGTATCCTTACATTTGCACTTTTACCAAAGGTCCTCCATGGAGAAATGGTGGCTTTTTTTCCTACTGGTCTTTTACCCACCAAAATGTAATTGCTCATCATCTGGACACACTTTATCCATCCCACATACAATCAGTTGGAGCAGGACTGCAGAAATTATCAGCCTTGATTTCAGTGTATCTGTGTCAGGCTGATCAAGGGGGTGAGTGGGATATGGTAGGCACACACTGCAGACTAATTGCAGCTGTCACCTCTCTATTCAACACACTTAAAGGCAGCCCGCGTTACTCCCGGGAATTGGATACATTAGAGTGCAGTGGGGCATCTTTGGTCATGGTACTGACAGCATTCTGGACACTTGCTACCTTTAATTTACTGTTACTAATACTGACACTTCTCTTCTCAGGCCAAAAAAAGCTCTGCTGCAAAACTCATGAATTTAAATAGGTGGTGTAGCCCTACGATCAAGAGACTGTCGTCCTACTGACTAATCACTGTTTTTCCTCTGCCAGTAGGTCTTTACCAAAAAAAAAAAANAGTGGATTTTTCAACAGTGAGGATTTTTCAGGAGTCATGATCTCTTATTTACGAATGTGCCTTGTTTGATAAGAATCATTACATTTTTCCCTCCCCTCATTTATCAGTGCTCAGGCCTCTCCATAATATCAAGTACACAGATTCTTTAAATGATCCTGTTCCAGCTATCATATCATATCAGAAAATGGTTTAAATGACACAATTACCTTTCACAATTTACACAGAAGCAAAAAACTGGTATAAAAATTTCCAATGCAAAGTATTTCCGTGAAAGTAGACTTCAAAGTAAGTACATTTATGAACATAACCAGAGGAGACTCTCAGATATCTTCACGAGGGCATGTGATTTACAGGCAGACTAGGAGCTGAAAAATCATGCATTTCACAAGGTTAACAAGCTACACACAGTATGTAGGCTTGTAGGAGGCTTGTAGGATAACACTATAAAAAGCAAGAGATGTGTTTCTTATTCGTCCTTCCCCCACCCTCACTAACCAATCTATTCAAATAAATTGTCATAGCAACTTGATTTATACACCAAGGATACCAGCTAAGACATGTCAATTCCCCTTGGAGAACTTGTGAATAGAGTCATGCCTGTCCTGGTGCTGGCAGGGACTAAAGCCGAATGCCCTTCCCTGCTCCAGGCTCACTGTGTCCTGCCAGAGCAACTGCTCCCAGCACTGGCACTCCCCGCCGGACACTCTTGCTCAGACTGCAGCCATCAGCCCCCGGTTTATGTCAAAGGCAAGACTGCACCATTTGGAAAAACTCCTCCCTTTCGTACGTTACAACTTTTACTACGTGAGAGCTGAGTTCAAAAAGAAATCAGACTTTCTGAAATGAAGGAGGCTGTCCCCAGTGGAGCACACTCTTCCAAAGGGACACTGGACTTGCTCTGCGTGTACTGAATGTGACGGATACTGTCCTATGCTCCTGGTAAAGTGCCCGACCCTCCTATCAATAACAAACACAGCCACCCTGAAGATCATGTACACATATACCACAAGAGGGAAGACAGAATTCATCCAGCAATCTTTAAGAATGCTTTCTTTGTAACAGAGTCCTTTCAATTTCAAACTTGCGAAGTGCAGTAGGCAATACACAGTTTAAAACAATAAACACATACCACAGCAGATAAATAGGCATTTATTAAAGTTCATCTCAAAACAAACAAAAATAATAAAGGACATTAAGGCATCTTGTATTCAATAACAGTTCATACAGTAAAGATGACTTCTCCTTCTTATACAAGAGAGCAGATTAGGAAAAAAAGAAGAAAAGAGCTTTCACAAAGAAGTTCTCCCAATTCGTTTGATGGATTACTGACTTCCACTGTCTCACCACTTAGTCAGCAAATCCCTCCAGAGAATGCCTATTTCTCCAATGAAACAGCTAACAACACTCACTGAGACACGTGCAAGAAAGCACTCTTCCCCCTCCTCAGACATCCTGCTGTCTTTAAAGATGCACACTGGAGAAAGACGAACAGATGGGATATTGTGGAGAATAAAAAGCTGCGCTCCTGCTATAACCACTCATTTTTGAGCAGACAGAGTATTTGGCCTTGCCTTCACTAGTATTTACTATTTCAGCCAGTAACTAGTGAAAACGAGACAACAAGCTCTAGTCTGTTTTGCAATGCAACAATTTGTATGTTCCAGTTCATACTAGATAAACAAATGACAAAGGTCTTATTTCCATGGAATAATTTATTTTGATGAATTAAGCTGTCAAGCAGCCAATAACTGTTATAGTGCTCTTTTCTTCAACTGGAATAAGAACATCAGGAAATGTTTACAGTATCATCGGGTTCACTATAACAGGACTTTACTACAGACTAAATATAAATTAATAAACACTGCAGCACTATGCACTTCACCACACTGGCTCTCTATATCCTTTGTCACATTCTAACCTTCATTTAAGGCAAGTTTGTTGGTTGATTTTTCTGAAGACGACCACGAGACATAGAAGTCTCTAGATAAATTTGTGTGACTAGATTTACAAGTTAGGAAATGGAGCTTTATAAAATGTTTACTTCAACAAATATGAAAGTTATTAAGAGAGAGATGGTGACCCAGAATTGCACTGTATTAAAAGCTGGAGTTTCCTTGTACCAAAGTCCTTTATTCATCATCTTTAGAACCAGTTTTGCTTAACTACAAAAGAGACACAAAAAGAAAGTATTCAAAGTTTAGACTGCCATTCCATTTATTAGGAAACAAGAACACTAATTTCCATCTCACATTGAAGACATGTATACTTAATTTAACAATACAGACTGATTGTGCTACTGTCCCAAGAAAAGCATCAAAAAATAATTCTTAAGCTTAAACACTAAATGAGCTTACTTCCTCATCATGAAAGTTGAATTTAAAAAAAAGCGAACAACAACAAACCCCAGAAAAACCTCAGGGCACTGTTTCTACTTAATTTGAAGGCTCTGTCACCAGCTCTCCAAAAAGAAAAAAAAAGATGAAGTAATGGAACTTTATCTTCACATATCTCTGAGAGAATTCCCATATAGAAATATAGATAATATAAAAATAGACATTAACATTAACTTATTATTTCTCAGCTTTTAAAGCTAGACTTCTAATTACTAAAGTAGCAGGCCTATCATGAAATCTATCTATAAACCAAGACATCCACTATAAATATCCACTTTTAACTCAGAAGGACTCTGCCCAAAATGACCTTCATCATTTACTTGCTCTTATTTAACAATGGTGTTAGATCTTACACTGAAAATTACTTACAGTTGTGTAAAATAAATTAGCTTGCTTTCAAAATTGTCAAGCAGTGATTTTTACTGAATCAGCAAAGACAAGAGGGTGGAAGAAATCAATACTGATGGAGCAAGTAGAAAAAAATTATTCACTGGAGGAGCTGAAGCAGAGAATTGTAGGCTTGTAGGAGGCTTGTAGGAGACAGCAAGGTGCTAGACTAATATTCAGCTCCCTTTTATTTCTTACTTATCCACTGCCCTCCAGAACCTGGCAGCACCACTAACTTTATTTAAAATCTTCTTGTCATATGAAGACAGAATATTTGCAGTGCATTTGGTTGGCAAAACCCTCTCATCAAAAAATTAAAACTTAATCGCTCAAGAAATAAAAAAAGAAATACTTAACGAACAAAGTTCAAAGAGCAAAGTCCTTCAGACTAATATTCAGAACTAGCATTTTAAAGCTTTTGAGAAATTTGTAAATTAGAATCTAAAATAAGCAACAGTTCTTACTCTTTCTTACAAATATTTCTAACAGTAAAAAAAGATAACTTGAAAATACTTACATGCTGGACACATACAGAAATTAATCAGACACCATAGTCAAATCCAAACATAGTTAGGAAGAAAAGCAAGAAAAAAGTTTATCAGATCAGTTTTCTTCAAATATAAGTACAAATAATTTTTAATTTACATACACAGCATGTTCCCAATACTGTATATAATACACTCATGTTACCTTAATTACGTCCACCCAGTTCCATCCTCGCGGAAGCTCCCCTTTGTTATCTGCAGAAAAAGGTTTTAATTTCAGCACACAAGCTAAGGGGAATATTTATCTTTCTTCAAAAACCCACAAAATTCTAAATATCCAAACCCCTCAATTTCTGCACTCTGAAACCATGAGGACGGAAACAGATTTTAACGTCTTAAACACAGTGTATACTTCAACCAACCTCAAAGTGAAAGGAGATGAAATAGGCTTAAGCTGTGCCAGGGGAGGTTCAGATTAGACTTCAAATAAACATTTTTCACTGAGAGAATTGCTAAGTATTGGAATAAGTTGCCTAGGGTGGTGGTGGAGGTGCTGTCTCTGGAAGTGTTCCAGAGGTGCCTGGATGTGGCACTTGCGGATGTGGTTTACGGGGCAGTATGGTGGTGATGGGTTGATGGTGGGAGAGATGAACTTGAAGGTCTCCTCCAACCTTGATGATTCTCTGATTATGTGATTCAAAGTAATTCTGTTCAAATAAAAACATCTCAGCCCACCGGAAATTTAGCTTAGAAGGTAGCTCCAATATGAGCTGGGCTGACCAGCAATGATGAATTCTGTCAAAGAACTAAATTTTATGCAGCTTTTCCTTTACACAGTTCACATTAAGCTTGCAAATTATACATTAGATTAGGCAGATTATATGCAGAAATCGCTATCACAGGGTACAACTCATTGCTACAATAGGACAGCATTATCCAGAAAAGTGTCATCAGCAGAATTAACTGATGTAATCAACAGCTTTCAAACAAAATCCTTCTATTTTATTGAAAGCATTAAATAGCTGCAGAAACACTTCTATTTCTAGAATACAAACTAAGTTAGATGTTTTACTTTGGGTTTCAAAAGAAATACTTTTATTTAGAAATTACATTTTTAATAATGTGAATTATTTATAAGGGCCTATCAACAAACTGCGTTTTTTGCTGAAAGTGAATTTTTAGAGGTCCCAAATCCTCTCCTTCCACAAGTATTTTCTGAAAAATTCACTTCTGTCACAAACTGAATTAAAATAGAATAAAATAAAACAATGATGTCATTAAATCCCAACTCTACAGAAAGTTGCTGTGACCAAACTAACATCTCAGGCAAGAATAATTAAACTAAAACAAATACAACAGAGACCACAAACTTAAAGTAGTTCATCCTATAAACAAATTACTAGTTACTCTTACTCTAGTAAGATGTCCTTGCTACAAAATTTGGATTTTCATACTAATCAAAGAAAAGATTATTATAGTGAACAAACCTGTTTTATCAGCTAGTTTTCGTTTCTGGGTTTTAGATAACTGCTCCTTTTTCTCTTTCTTCTTACTTGGTGGCACATCAGGAGTTCCAATTGAAATACTATTGCTTACTGAAGTCTGAGAAGGATAAAAGTGGTTGTAAACATTTTGCATATTAGTTCCATGGATATGTCTGTGTGATGTGATTACTGAACCTGACATACTGAAATATCTTGACTGTCAGAAAGAAGCAATGCTGTCAGCAGCCTGCAGCTTTTAATCAGCATATAATCAGGGCTGTACTTTTAAAAAACATGTGTTATGGACTGGAAGTATTCTCTTTTAGAGTTGCAAAGGGCACTTTTTACACTTTTTAAATTTAATCATGGAGTGTGATTCAGTCTGAATGGATTCAGACTTCAAACATAGAAATCATTCCTTGTTCCAAAAAGCAGATCTGCAGCACCATCACAGCAAATAATGTCCTTACACAACCCAAAAGCCACAGATTGACCCAGCCTGACTACTTTAAGATCCTGGAGGTGCACTTAAGCAATCCCAGGAAGGCTGCAGTAAATTGCCACCCCTCCAATCCTCAGCAGACACATCTCTGTTTCAGCTTTCTTTAGTTTTGCTTCTGCTCAAAGTCTCCATTTCAATCTTATCCTGTGGGACATAACATCAGGCTGCAAACATTTCGGTATAACAGCAAAATAACAACCAAATACAACAATTATTGCCATAGAGCATTGTGGCACCATACTCTGTGTGTCGCTTTCAGTCGCCAACATGTATCACCAATGAAGTGATTTACAACTTAGAGAAAGCTATGAAATATTCAGGTTATAATAACCAATTTTTTCCCAGTTTTAAAAACACAAAATTAAAACCAGAATCTACTTACCACAGTGTTAACAGGTTGATTTTCCATGAACACCTCCTTATTGTCTTTGGCATATTCAAAAAGTGTGTATGTCATAGCAGTTCCAAGATTTGCTTCAACTTCTACCATTAACTTATCCAATATACTTTGCTTAATAGCTGAAGATCTAAAAGAAATCATTAAACTCAGCTGTAAACTAGACAGATGATAAAAAGCTTATCAAACAAAGAGCCCCCCACAAGGCCAGGGAGTGAAGCTATCATAAATACTTACATTGTGTTGTTGAAGAAAGCATCCATTGATATGATTGGTGCTGTTTGTGGATATGTTTCTGGCCAAGAAACTTCTATTAGAAAGGCTTTGGGATCTCCACTTTCACCTATCTGAAGTGAAAAGAAAAAAAACTTTATAAATCAACAGTTTCCAGTCACTTTCTGAGGCTTACAATGCAAAAACAGAAGTCTATTCCTTCTTTTAGACCAAAATTCCTTGAGACAACTATTTTGATGAAGTTATCAGTTAAAAAATAAAGCTGTTATCTAGAAAAAGCATTAGATTTTGGACATCAATATTAACATTTACCCTGCAGTTTTCATTCTAGGAGAAGCAGCAGAAACTGTCAAATCTCTTTCTATGGTTGGGGGGTTTTCTACTTCTTTTGTTTTAAAAGCTAATTTGTAGCACCTGCAAGCCAAATATTATACTATCACATATGAGAACAGAAAATATTAAACCTTCCCCCACCCACACACATCTAAGCACAGAGCAATATGAAAATAAGCCACAAGACAGGGTTGAAATAAGGATGATAATAAACTAGTAACCTAAGAGAGCAAAAATAATGGGTAAGAATGTCAATATGTATGTCTCAGACCTACAGATATTTTATTTCCCTGTACGAAAGAATGAGTAGTGAAAGATTTAAGAAGTCAGTAGAACGAGTCTGGATAAAAAAATTAATAAATCACAGTATAAAAAAGGTACACTTTATTATAAATAATCAGGCATATAAAACCAATTTAGCAAACCTAAATTACATATATAATCCTTCCAAGTATGTTAAATTTAATAAAAAAGTCTCTAATCTTTATTTTACACTTAAAACTAGTCCAGGTGCTACCAAAGGCACGCTACAGACACACTATCAGAAATAACTGTTTCACACAAGGAAGACTAGCATGATAAGGTTTCTAAAACCACCCAAAAAACCTCACTTATTTGCCTCATTATAAAAATCAGCCTTCATCCAATCATGTAGAATAAAGTGTGTCCACAAGAGAAGTCCTAATCAAGGTAAGGTTATAGTACTTAAAAAAAAAAACTCAAAAAAAGAAAAAGTATAAAAAAAAAAAAAAAAAAAAAAAAAAAAAAAAAAAAAGTAAAGAAAAAATTGCTCCTTTCTTACTTACAATATCTGTTTCAGCAGAGTGGACTGACATTCAAAACCACTTGTTTAGTGCTGAAATAAGTAAGACTTTAAATTAAGAATCTGCAACATTTTTCAAGGCAGCATTTAAAGTTCATTTCCCACTGCTGCCAAGAGCAGAAGTGGCTGCAAGGTTCACAGGGTTCTCTCAGGAAAGCACAGAGCAAATCCTGCAAAGCTGCATGACCACGCTCCTGCTTGTCAGTGAGAACTAAAAGTTGGGTAGCCTTACTGTTAATGATGCTGCTACATTTTAGCAGTACTTGGAGGAAAAAAAACCCCAAAACCTTTGTTTAATATAAATTTTGAAGTGCACTGATTACAAAACAGCTCTACGCTGTATGTGAGACAGGTGCAAGACATGAGGGTCAAAAAATGCCATACTAATTCTTTCTATCTTCTCATGCACTTACTTGCATTATGACTTCTCATAATACAAGTTTTTCTTCATGCAAGAGATGTACTATTGCCTTTGGATGACACTAGGTTTTACTGTATTTAAATTGAGTTATCCTAACTCTTGACAATTATTTTTTGTCTAATAAAAATTAGCAATAACCAAAGCTAGTGAAATGTAAAATGACACGCTTTAGGCTTGTAGGCATGTCATATTTCCCCTTTTAAGGAAATTATATTTATTAAGAACGATCCAATCAGTGAATAAAGGCTGCTCTTACATAGCTGGGATTCCAAGTGCTATTAATTAATTGACCTGTATCTCATTACAGTTAGTGACATTATTCTTAAGTTATTTGAGAAAGGTGATTTTAGATGGCTTCCCCCTGAAACAGGCATATGGCATTTTCAGAAGTCTCCCTTCTGTCCCATGGGTGCCTAATATTTTTTCAGTAGTTTTCTGGCCATCAAAAGATCTGCCTCAGTCTGTGCTCAGAAGAAGTTTCAGGTCTTTAAATTTGAGAGAGCTGGTGAGAATTTCATGCCATGCCAGAATCTAGTTGTGTACGCTGAGCTCAGCACTCCCTGTATGTCTCTCCTGCCCAAACTGTATCAGTGCACACATCCGAAGCATTTTGGGTGTGGATTTGTGAATTTTCTCTTTAGCAAGTAAACAAGACACAATCAACAGTCTTTGGACAAGAGACTGGAACCTCGTAACTGAGCAGTAGTTAAAGCTTCCAAATTTTACATAGAAATGTCTCTATAAATCTCTATTTCTGACCAGTTAGGGTAAATATTACACAGCAGGCTGGCTCCTTCAGAGTGTTTGACAGTTCTGGCTATGCAGGCACAGCTATGCAAGTAGGATGCCTGGCTAAGGGATAACTGGCTTGTGGTGCCAAGCAATAGGACAAGAGGCAACGGGCAGAAACTGATGCACAGGAAGTTTTACCTGAATATAAGGAAGAGCTTCTTTATTGTGCAGTGACTGAGCACTGGAACAGGTTGTCCAGAGAGGCTGTGGAGTCTCCCTCACTGGAGATTTTCAAGAACCGGGTGGACACAATCCAGTGCCCTGTGCTCTAGGATGACCCTGCCTGAGCAGGGAGATTAGACCAGATGACCCAGTGTGGTCCCTTCCAACCTGCCCCGTCCTGTTATTCTATAATAAACCCACGCTGGGAGCAGGTTCATACACATGACACACCGTGCTATGAAGCAGCGTTGTCAACAAAAATTCAGAAACGACGCCCTGTGGATCTATCCTTTACTGCACATCGGATACTCCTTTGGCTTAGAAAGCCCTAGTATAGCAACTACAAGGCAGCAAAGTAACTTCAAGGTGCAACTTCGCCTTACCCTGTACTGGAAGGACACCGGGCTGAGCTCCCTGAAGCACAGGTCTCCCTCGTAGATGGAGCGCAGCGCTTCCAGCTCCATCTGCAGCCAGGGCCAGAGCAGAGGTTACCGACCGCAGCCCCGGCACGGCGCTCGCACCTGCCGCGCTCCCTGCGAGAAGCCGTGCCCGACCCCGCCACCGCCCAGCTCACTCCTCCCGCCC
>VYXC01008653.1:249651-276101 GCA_013397175.1 Platysteira castanea
GGTCGCCCCCTCTCCCCACACGGCTCTGTCCCGCCCTCGCAGCCCTGGTTCCGCTCTCCCTGAGGCAGAGGGGCCCGGAACACACCTCCTGGTCCTCGTTAGCCGCCATGGCCGCACCTCCCCGTTCCCACCCCGCTCCCTCCGGCCCGGCCCGGCCCCGCAGCCGCCAGGGCTGGGCGGGCCTGACTGGCACGGCCCCGCCGGACTCGCACGGACGCGCCTTCCCCAGGGGCAGCGCGGGGCACCCGCGGTTACCGCCCCCTGCCCTCCCATTGGCCGGCTGCCCGTACCCTCGCGCTTCCTCCTTTCGCTAACTGGCTCCTCTGCAGTGACGTCACCCCAAGGACGTCTCTGATTGGTCCGAGGGGTGCAGCGGAGACGCCGATTGGTCGCTGCTGCTGCCCCTCTGACGCTGCCCGGCTCTCGCTTCCTGAGGCGGCGGCCCGCCCGCGCTGCCCCCCGTGACCCGCGGCCGCTCCCAGCTGGCGCTTCCCGGCTCCATCCCGCCGCAGTGAGCGGCGCTGCGGGGAGCACGGGCCCGGGACAGCGGGGCGCTCTTGTGGCCGGCCTGGGCCGCCCTCCCGCCGCCGTCCCGCTGCCTCGCAGGCCGCCGTCCCGGGTGCAGGATGACCCCTCCGACTCACTGGGACTTCCCGGTGGAGCTGTGCTGCCGGCCCATGGCGTTCGTCACACTCACCGGCCTGGACGTGGTGTACAACGCCGTGCACCGCGCCGTGTGGGACGCCTTCTGCGCCAACCGCAGAGCCGACCGCGTCCCCATCTCCTTCAAAGTGCTGCCCGGCGACCACGAGTACCCCAAGTGCAGGACGAAGGTAGCGAGCGGCGCCAGCCCCGGCTGCGCCCGGTCCTGGCGGGGTCCCAGCCCGCTGCCCCAGCAGCAGGAGCCGCCGTCGGCCCCGGGAGCGGGATGCGGGAGTCGGTGGCTCCCTGCGGGGAAGGGCCGTGCGCCGGGCTGCCTGGTGTGCAGCCGGCTGGCACCGCGCTCTGCCCGACCTGGGCTGCCTCTTCCCCCGATGCTGGAGGGGAAGCGTGGGAGCTTCAAGTCAGGGAGATTGTGAGGGCGAAGGGGAAGCCGAGGGCGTTGTGATGGAGCGCTGTGGATGCGTAGGAAACCGGGGTGCCTTAGGTCGTGAGGCAGAAGCAGAGAAAGCCCTTATGGTTTACTTTTTAAAGTACTTGCTACTCTTCTACATAGCATTAAGGTATCTTGTAAAATTTGAGCTTTAGCGAAACCCAAAGCTCAGTTTTGGAGAAACTAGATGCTTGAAATTAGTGCGTTCTGAAAAAATCCCAACCTAACCTATAAAGCTTTTTTTACAAAATGTTTCACTTTAAGTAAGGGAAACACAGCAGAAGGAATATCTCTGCTATTCTCTCTGCTTTGCAATGGCAAGTTAAGAAGCAATGTCAATGAGTTTAACTATTGGAAAACGACATAATTCCATGATGCTGGCAAAGACAAAGAATCTAAACTGGTGTGTCCTTGCTCTGTTTTGAGACCACTGTTTTCAATCGAGCCTAGTATTTCATGGCAGTGTAGGAGACATGCTCCTGAACTTGACCCTCTTCTCCAGTCTTCTGTTGTTCTTTGCTATTGATATCTCAGACATCAGGCCCTGATGCCTGAGCTGTTGAGGGATATGGCTTAATAGGAAACAAAGGTTTGAGGGAAAAATGTTAAAGGGAAGATGACAAACTTATTCTTAAGTGACAAGAACGTAGAGGCAATTCCCTTTCTCCTGCTATAAATGTTTGTAAGTGGATTTTGTAGCTTGCTTCAATGTCCTCACTATTTGCAGAGAACATCCTATGAGTGGTATATTCCAAAAGGAATCCTGAAGACTGGTTGGATGAACAAACACCTGAATTTGGTTCCAGCACTTGTGGTGGTATTCTATGAACTGGACTGGGATGAGCCGCAGTGGAAGGAAAAACAGTTGGAGTGTGCTACTCGAGTTGAAATTGTCAGGTAGATTTTTTTCACTTAGTTGATAGTGTACTACAAGCTAGTGTAAGTGTGAATTGCAGAATCTGTTTGCAGATTCCAGAGCACATAATTTTTTTCTTAAACACAAATTAAGGGGAACTTGAACTTTGCGTTTTAATGTATAACTCACAGTAAAAAACTTTTTAAATGGTTTATTTGTAAAAATTACTTAAGTGAAAACAGCGCTGAAATTTTACTTGCTAAACTCAGCACAATTGTTCTGTCCCAAAAGAGGGAAGACAGCATTCTCTGAATAGTGGAGCATATTGTTGTGTTTGTCTTTTTCACATTCTTCCAGTGCTTCCATCTAGACTGAAATCTTATTTTGTTCTGGTTATTCAGAAATAAGAAGTGAAACCTTGACACTGCTATGTTGTCTTTATTTTAGGCAAAGTTTGCAGGGAAGAAATACCAAAGTTGCTGTGGTTTTGATTCAGAAAAAAACACCATTGCCTCCAGGTACTTGACAACTCTGTGCACAGTTGTGGAGTTCTCATTTTTCAGAAGGCTCAGTGGACTGAGCTGACTGATTTGTCACATTATCTGTGGTTCTTCATTTGATGTCATCTACATTCATTAAGTGCACTGTGACTGCAGGAAGGTGTAAGAATAAAAAGCACTCAGGACAGTTAACCGTAAACATTTGATACTTTTATCCCCGACTTCTCCCTCTTAAGTCCAAGTGCATTTTTTGATACACAATATCAAAGATGGTTTGTATGGTAATACATCTGACCTTTAAGCTTTTAGAACTAGTTTGACATGGCAGCACCACATACCACTTACTTGTGCTTTCCTTGACTTCACTAGGGGAAGATGTTATTGCATCAGAGAGGGCAGCAGCTTTATGTAATGCTTGTGACCTTTCTGGAAAATCACTCTTTGTACTTCCACACACTGATCACCTTGTTGGCTATATTATAAGGTAAGTGACTGTAAACACCTGTCTTGCTCTGTTTGCTGACCATGGGTGGGCTTACACGGCACCAGGCCTGCTGGCAGCAGATGGTGCACACCTGTCTCGATGGGAAGAAGGATCTGTGCACAAGAATTAGCAGAGCTCGCTGAAGGGTCTTAAACTAGACTTAAAATGGGAAAGGGATCAAACCAGTTTCGCCAAAGATAAGCCTGGGGTCAGTGTGCCAGTGGTGGGCTATTGGTGTACTAGTGAGGGCCTTCATTCTGCTGGCTGAGTAGAGGTAGTGGATGGAAATCCATGCAGTGTTGTGTCCATTTCTGGGCACTTTAGTGCAAGAAAGACCTTGAGGTGCTAGAATGTGTCCAGAAAAGGGCAACAGAGCTGGTGAAGGATTTGGAGCAAAAGCCTTATGAGGAGCAGCTCAGAGAGCTGAGGGTGTTTAGCCTGGAGAAGAGGAGGCTCAGAGAAGACGTTATTGCCCTCTACAACTACCTGAAAGGAGGCTCTACTGGAGTATGGGTTGGTCTCATCCCCAGGGCTTCCCTTCAAGCCATAGGATGAGAAGAAATGGCTTAAGTTGCATCAGGGGAGATTTAGATTGGATATTAGGAAAAAATTCTTCACCAAAGGGGTTATAAAGCGTTGGAACGGCTGCCTAGGGAAGTGATTGAGTCACCATTCCTGAAGGTGTATTTAAAAGACACATAGATATTGTGCTTAGGGACAATAGGATGGTTTAGTGGTGGACTTGGCAACAGGTTGACAGTTGCATTTGATGATCTTAAAGGTCTTTTCCAATCTAAACAATTCCATGATTCTAACTGAGATGTTGAGAGAGGTTGTAGGTTGAGATTACTGCTATGTGGCACACTCATTGTAAACTGGCAATGAATGTTTTACCTGTTTGCTGAAATTCTTCAGATTATTTTGATCAGTTCCACACAATTTTGTTTCTCTGTGAGGTTGAGTAATGACAGTCAGAGATGTTGCTTTTAAAGAAATATTATTAGAATATCCCAAGTTGTTCCCATTCTCAAGTCAGGTAATGGTAAAGTGGGCTTTTCTACTTCTGCAGTGGTTTTGGCCTGTTGGTTCTAAACGATTTTCCCTACAAGTATGTTGCTAGGTTTAACTCTTAGCAGGCTTTTGGTTTTTCATTCCCTCCACTTTTGACCATGTAGTTCTCTCTTTCTATTTATGCTAAGTGGCACCTATCTGGTTGCAACTATTATGTCTGTCATTTTATACATTTCTTGTGCCTTCTGTTTTAATATTTACATGGACTACAACTTAAATTAGGAAGGCCTTTCAGAAACAGATCGAGGAAAGCTAAACAGTCTTGTGTAGATCTAAAAGGGGCTCAAACTAAGGCAAACCATGGTTTGCTATAATTAGTTTTAATTTTTCCATATGTTCTCAGGGAGAGTAGGGGTCACAGTCTGAGAGGCTAATACTTCTTTCACCCTCATATTTATGTATAGACAGTATAATTCTCAACATAAGTTAATGCTGTTATTGTATCCATGCTGCTCACAAACTGGTACTGGAATTGATCAAAATTATGTAAGCATTGCTTCTAGTTTTTCGTATTTTTTTCAGTGCTAACTTGAGAATATAATAACAGGACCGGTACTTCAGCCTTTATTTCTTGCATGTGTCAGTGCTGTTGCTTGTATTCCTCTCCTGGATTTGGATCTTGTTCTAGTTGATTTTACTCCTTACAGCTTGATCGTACAGTATATGCTCCTTAGATCCTCCTCAGTCTCATATTGCATTTGGTGTTCTTGTTCTGTTCGTCGTCTTCTCCTGTGAGTTCCCTTGGGCTATTTCTCTTGCAGACAAGTTCCACTGTTACCTCTGCAACCGAGGTAGCTGTTGATGTTTGGACAGAATAATGAAACCTAGTCTGTACCCTCATACTTTTATTTACTTCTGTTTTATCCTTCCCACTCCTTTCCCCACAGTCCAGCAAATAAGGTGCTGTTCCAACATATCCTGTGAGCCTCAGCAAGGTTTGCTTGTTTTGACTTAGGGGCATCTCTCCACTTTCTATTGCCTTGAAAAATCAAAATAGCTTATCCTCAGACTATCTTAAATACTAGAGTTCGTTGTATTAGAAATTAGTATATAAAGCTCTCAAACCTACTTGTTCTACTTCTTACTACCCCTTTTGTGAAAGGTTTTTTGTCTGCAGACTTACCCTGTGTGGTCACTTAAAGAAGAGTTTAGTAATATCGCAAGGTCCTTTGCCAACGCTAAAATAAAAATGATTAAAAGTAACTTATTTTGAAGAACTTCAGAATTTCTTTGTATGTGGGAGAAACTTTGTGAAACTTATGAGCAACTTTGTTGCAGGTTGGAAAATGCTTTCTATGAGCATGCACAGACTTACTATTACACAGAAATAAGAAGAGTTAAATCTCATAAGGAGTTCTTGAACAAAACCACTCATCAGGTAATGTTACCCTATTTTTGAAATACTGTTATATTACGTTTAATGCAGTAAGAGTTTGTTGCTTAAATGTTTTTATTCTGCTCTTCCAACTTGAGATGTCCTCTCTTAGTATAGGAAATAAATCTGCAATTTAAACTTCTATTTTGATTGGGTTTTTTCTTACATTTGTCTTCCTCACATCTTCCTTAGAAGAGCTGCAGGCCAAAATTAAGCTCTCAGATTAAAAAAAGAAAAACTTCTCATTTATCTACATGGTTTAACCTATTTGAGTGTAGAATCTTAAGTTATGGGATGCGCTTCCCTTAGATATTTTGTACTCACAGTTGAAGTTGATTTCAGTTTTTAAATTTTGCTTTTCAAATCAGACACATGTTTTGTTGCGGTTGCCAGCTTCCCTCTCTTGGAAGCTGGAATCCCAGTGGTGAGCTCCAAACCCCAGTCAGCTCTGTTGGCGTAGAGATTTTGAGGTGTTACAAAGCCTCTCCCTTGTGCCAGAGTAACAGACTTTGAATAGATTAAATCTAGGGAAAGATCACTGCTGCGTCATGGTGGCAGAGAGAACTCTTAGGAAACAGTTGCACAGTCAGTTTTTCAAGTCAAGTGCTGTATTATGTAAACCTCTGAAGTTATCACCTCTATCTCTTTGTACGTAACAAGATATGTTTGGATGTTTGTGAATGATGTACGCTGGTTGTGTTTTGCAGCTTTTGTTTGTTAGACACCAGTTCAAAATAGCCTTCTTCAGTGAGCTGAAACAGGATACGCAGAATGCTCTCAAGTAAGACTCATGTTATCTTCCCCCACCCTCTCTACCCCAAATTACTGCTAAGCCATAAACTGTGACAAATATTTTCCTGAATGCGAAATTATTTAAACGTGTATGTAAGGGGCAAGTTCTTCACTGGGAAGAATGCTCTGATTGGAAGGCTGTTTTTCGCTGTTGGCAGTCCTGTTCTAAAACTTTATTATCATGTGTGATTTAACTCTGATTATTCCTGCTTAGGAATTACAGAACTGCGTATAATCTTGTGCATGAGTTGAGGGCTCATGAAACAAACATGCTGGAAATCAAGACCATGGCAGGATTTATAAATTACAAGGTAACAACTGTACTTCTAGTCTTTGACAACTGTTATTTAAAATAAAAAAAGTTGATGCACCTTTAATGGGGAAAGGTTGTAGAGTTCCATTTTGTGTTGCTTTTACAGAGATGGATTAGAAAGAATTACCACTGGAACATCAGTTATGCTCAGACACAGAGACTTTTGAATTCCACATAAAGATCCTTAGCTGAAGTTTAGGATTATCTTGAGGGATTTGAGATGCAGTCTTCTGAAAGACTAGACTCTAACTCTCACTCTGTGCAGGGAGAATGAACACCAGGGCTGCTTGTTCCTTGAATGTTTTTGTCTCCTTGCAAAGCTTAGGCCGATATAGTTCAGTTACTGCTTGTTAGGGGGAAGAAAGTAACTCTGAGAATCAGTCCATACTTCTGTGGTATTTTGGGGGCTTTTAGGTAAAGCAAAACTATCCCACCGTTTACACGAATCTTGGAGTTGGATTCCATCAAATTCTATTTGTAGACTGCAGGCTTCAAAATAATGATCTTTCTAGAGGCTCTGAAGTTCCTTGTTATATTTGGCAGTGAGTTATGCACTCTTCCATTGATGTCTTGGGGAAGAAGGTCATGATAAATAGTGTTAGATGAACTAGAGAACCACATGGTTTTAGGGGTAGTGCATTATGGTTTACATCTACTTTTCTCCCTCTGGTTTTTATGCAATTCTTGCTCTTCAGAAATATGTAAAATTAGTTGGGGGTGCAGGGGGGTTGAGTGCTAATCCTTAGCAACCTAACAGTAGCTTTTCATCTTATTTTTATTTTTTCCTAGATCTGTCGCCTCTGTTTTCAACATAATACTCCACTGGATGCTATTGCACAGTTCAGGAAGCATATTGACCTATGCAAGAAAAAAATAGGAAGTGCAGAACTGGCTTTTGAGCATGCTGCTTGGATGTCTAAACAGTATGTTTTTGCTTAGTAGTGTTTTAGATAAACAGTGAACTTCAAAAGATTTACTTGTCTAGACAATATACAAATTCTTAGTTCTCTATCTAAGAGATACACAGGAACATAAAATACACTGTTGTTCTGCTTTGCATAGATCACTGACTACTTTTCTCTTTGAATGAACAGAGTGACACAAATGCAGCCATAGAACTTAGATGCAAAAGTTCAGAGAAATATAATCTGTCTTAAGAGTAACCAGAACTTTCAATTGTGGGGTACCTTTCAGTTCAAATTGCTGTTCTGTACGTAATCTTGGTTATGAATGTCTTTTTAATAGGTTTCAGGCTTTTGGTGACTTGTTTGATGAAGCAATTAAGCTGGGATTGACCGCAATTCAAACTCAGAATCCAGGTTTCTATTACCAGCAGGCAGCCTACTATGCACAGGAACGGAAACAACTAGCAAGTATGCTTTGTAACCATGATGTAAGTTGGAGGGGAAAAATGCTTTGTAATTAACCAGATAGTGAATTTGCTAATGTAGTCCTAAATGGAAGTGGAACAATCTGTAATATGTGTAAATGAAATCCATTTCATTTCAAAGGATATGTGTCTTTGTGATGCTTGTTAACATTACATGTATTTGTTATGTATGGAAAAAGTTGTCCCAGAACAAATGCATTAGTATTTATTTTATTACAAATAATTCTGACATATTTTAAAATTTTTTTTAAAGTATACTTTCTACATCTCTGGGTACTTGAAAACTCACTGTTTTTCCAGTATATTTATATGTGCCCTTTATCTGGTGTCTTACAGGAAGCAGAGAAACAAGAGCATTAGTATATGGGGGGGTATTGTTTTGGTATTTTTCTGATGCTTGCCTGGCAGACAGTGAAACACGAGCCCTTTTAATTACTATATTTGAATTTACAGTCCTCTGTGACATATCCCAATCCGGATCCTCTGGAAACGCAAACTGGAGTGCTTGACTTCTATGGGCAAAGACCATGGCGGCAAGGAATATTAAGTATGTTTCTGTGTCTTGTATCTGTGGAGTTTGGACAAACTTATTTAGCTGCTTGTCCTGCCAGCCGACTTAGTGGGCATCAGCACATAATCCCTGTTCCACTGAGATGGATGCAGGGCTGAGGCCTCACTCTTGTTAGCTGGTGGTATGCCTTGAACAGGTGTCAGTTGGAAGCACGGGAAATGTGCTTGATCTCTATGATAAATAGAAGAAGGAACCTCAGGTTTTGCAGGTCTTCAGCAAGGTTGCATAGGTGTACGGCAGCTCTGCTGCTGCTTTGTTTCTATTGCTGCCTAAGCTACCTGTAGTTGCCATGATGCAGGAATCTGACTGCAGTGGGATGTGATCCCTTGGAAGAGAAGTTAGGGAACTGGATACAGCAAAAATAATGATGTTTGTGAGTGCAATTGTTATAAATTGATCCTCCTATCCATGCTGTATCTTGTCAACTGCACACGGGAGCTCAGGACTGGGTTTTTTGTTGTCCTTCTGAAAAAGGTTTTTTTTTTTGAAATGGATTGAGAGGATGCAATGACTGGATTTTAGTCTAAGAAGGGAATTTGATTTTCCTGTTAAAGAGGATGTTTCCTCAGAATTTCAGACTCTGCATTGTAACAGCTTTGAACTCTATATGAATATACATAGAGTTTTGAGATCTTCATTGTTGTCTGTGGTTTTACTTCCCTTTCTCTCTTTCCATTTGGTCTCCTATATTCTCTGCGTATCCTCTAGGCTTTGCCACTTTATCACTGCCCTCTTTTAAAGATTTTATTTCATTTACTGTAGATATAGTACTGTCTAACCTCTTATCTTCCGGACTTACTGTTTTAAAATTATTTAGAATCTACTGCTGAGGTTAAACAGTTTAAGATGAAGAAAAGCTCTACATGTTGATATATTAAAGTTCGGGGTTTTTTTTATTCCATCAAGAGTTTGTAGTCTTTCAAAGCTCTATACAGTTCTTAATATGTTGGATTTCTCTACTGCCATGGAAATATAAGCTTGAATCTTTACTTGAGATTAGATTGGAAAAGGGCTAATTTGTCATAACATATACACTTCAAATGTTAATAGATGCAGTAGAAGGACTAAGTGGTTTTACTGTAGTTTGCTGGTTTGGGGTAGGTTCTTTTAAACAAGGGGAAAGATAGTTCTGTTCTAGAACTTCCCTTCTAGGGAAGTTCTATCTGCCTGTGAGGTAAAAGACTGTGTGAGTGTGTTTGAGCTGAAGCTTACATTGCATATTGCTCACGGTATAAGTAGTTCCCTTTGAGTCTGGACAGAATTCCAGTTTCATGGATTTTTTCACTGTCTCATGCAGGCTTTGATCTTTCTGATCCTGAAAAGGAGAAGATGGGGATTTTATCCCTACAGCTAAAAGAGAAAAATGTCCTTCACTCGGTAAGTTTTATTCTTAAAAAAAAATAAAATCAGTTTTTTTAACATGACCCTAATGTTTGCATATATAATGATATCAGTAATGGTTTTATCTGCTAGGAGCTAATAATCACTTTGTTGAGTAATGCTGTCGCACAGTTCAAGAAATACAAATGTCCAAGAATGAAAAGTCATTTGAGTGAGTATAGATAATCAGATACATTTTTTAAATTTAATTTTACAAAGGCTTTCAGTAGTGATCTGGATTTTTTTTTTTTTTTATCAGTGGTTCAAATGGGGGAAGAATATTACTATGCTAAAGATTATGCCAAAGCTTTGAAGTGAGTATCATTCATGATTGCTGCTTTTGCATGCTATGTTCTCACTAAGACCCTGTGACTTATTGCAATGTACTAATGTTGGAAGCTCGTGTAAGATTCTCCTTGTATCTGGCTGCGATTGAAGCACAAGCTATTGGGTCTATGAGCCCCACTTACATTAAAGAAAGCAAAAGAGATGAGTCAGTTATTAGAGCATAAAAACTTCCTACTCTGAGCTGTTGTGGGAGTTTGCCATACTGGGCAAATATTATCTATTTCTAGCTCACTGATTGAGTGCTGTCTGTCTCTCCTGTTTGAAGGAGGAGAGATGTATTTAATGTTGTTAGTAGCTGTCTGGACTTTACATGGAGGAGAAGATAGGCTAGATAAGCAGATCAATTTGTGTCAAGCCTGATTGTTCTCTGAACAAGCATTTTTTGTTTATGATAGGCAGAATTTTCTGAAGTAGGCAGAAATCCTTGTCTTAAATAGTTGAGAAGAGTTTAAAAACATCACTTGTCAGTTTTGCTAGTAACAGCAAACAGTGGTCAGTACTAGGAACATATTAAAGTGTGTGGTTTTGCCTGATAACGATTGGTGTATATGTTGTGAATCTTTGAAACCCTTGAAGGGAGAAGGGGATAGGAAGTAGGAGAGAAAAGAAACATCTTGGCTTAAGGAACATTAAATTCCTTCAGTTTGGAAGGGGACTTTACTCTGGGGTTTGGTTAGTTTTTCTAAACACTTACTGCATATTCAATAGTAAGGCATATTTTTAATGCAATATTGGCCTAAGACACTTCTGTCCAGTTGCTGTTTTGCTAGTTCTTTGTGTGAAGACAGATGAGTTTTCTTGTTGTTCTCTTGTGAAAATTTTTCTAGCTCGAAATAGAAAATTCAGGGAATAAATGTTTCTTTATCATAGTTTCATGCTGTTTTCAAGAAATCATTGCCTTGTATAAACAGTAGACTTGACTTTAATCTAACATTTGTGTTAGTGAAGATGAATTTTGTATTAATGGTGCCAAGTAAATGCAAGCTTCTGAAAAATACTGGTGAGCATACCTTGTGTTCTCTCAACTTTGCTGTGTTGCAGGCTCTTGGATTATGTTATGTGTGAATATCGCAGCGAAGGATGGTGGACCCTCCTCACTTCCATACTGACAACTGCACTCAAATGTTCATATCTGATGGCCCAGCTGAAAGATTATATAACCTACTCTTTAGAGCTACTGGGTAGAGGTATTCAGAAAAATTTAAGTACATGTATTTTGAAATATGACAAATCGTTGTCAGACACAGTGCTTACAATACTTCAAATTATTTGACTACAAGGTAACTGTGTACTTGTGCTGGATTTCTACTGCCTTCTGTGGTACGCTGGAGTTGAGTTTTCTTTCTCTTCTATTACAAAATTCATTGCATTCAAATAGACTCTGTCAGGATATCTGAGACACAGAGCTGCATTTGAGACTGTTCAAATAATGTAACAGGGACTTCCTGAGCTTTGGAACGGGAAAGAACTATACAGCTAAAATAGAAAAACATTTTTTCTAGTAACAAAGCTAACACAATTTTTCTGGACTTTAATATCCCAAATATGCTTCTCCCAGACTTTTTATAGAACTGTGCTGATGAAATATGTATGTGGGATGTTTTAGGGGGAAAACGTGGCATTGGGTGGCTCCACAGTAACAATGCAAGCACCCTGGTCCGTGTAATGCCTGCTCCTTGACGTTGCAGAAATAATCCTTTTGGGCCCTAAATTGCTAATATACCACTATTGCAGCAGGTGTGGCAAAAATGCGTTTGCTGCTTCTTATAGCTAACCAGGCTTCTCTGCTTTGTGTTGAAGAATAACAAACTATGCAAAGCCACCTTTCTTCAAGAAAAGAATCCTTATTTTGAATAGTCCTTGTTTCTTCCTGTCACCTTCTTTAGGTTTTTTTTTCTAGTATTATCTGAGCTGGCCTCTTTGCATGTTCCAGACTTTTCTATGCTTTCTTCTGTTTTTAAACATAAACAATAAGAAGCTATAAGCATTATTCTTCTGGGGCTTTGCTCCAGTAAGTTACAAAATGCTTGTTAAACCAAAAAATATTTTACTTGATTCTAGTGAAAGTAAGAGGAAACATTTAAAATGGAAATGTCCTTCATTACTGGTAGATGGATGTCAGATTTTTTTTCCCTGGAATGTATTATTTGAAAGATGCAATCTGAAGGAAAGATTTATTGTTAAATTAAAAAGAAAAAAAGTAGAGACCCTTGCTTCTGTCTTGTGATCTTCGGTTTTTTCTGTTTATTAGCATCTACTCTTAAAGAAGATCAGAAATCTCGAATAGAAAAAAATCTCATAAAAGTTTTAATGGTAAGTGGCAGAACTCCTACTACTCCCTTTTAAATAGTCCTAAGAGTGGCCAGTGCCTGGTAACCTTTTATTGTTCTTTGTCATCTTTTGCCTGCATACAGAATGAAAGCCCTGATCCTGAACCTGATTGTGATGCTGCTGCTGTGAAAACATCACAGAAATTATGGGCTGACCGTGTTTCCTTGGCAGGCAGTAATATCTTTACAATAGAAGTCCAAGATTTTATACCATTTGGTAAGTAAGAAAGCAAATTTACACCAGATCATAAATTTGGATGTAATTATACCTTGAAAATAACTAATTAGGATGAAAATATGAAGGCTGTATTAAAGCCAGCAACAGTGTTCCAGCATTGCTCTGTTCATTGTCTAAATCTACAAGATAAGAAATAATGAGAGAAATCAGTGATCTCTTATCCCTGATATGGATTACGAAGGAATTCCCTGCTTTTTGAAGGACTTCTGACATTCTGGTGTGCTTTGAAGTAGGACTCTGAGGAAGGAGGGCAGAATGTGTGCAAAGTAATACTCCCCATTGAAAAGGGGGCATGAGTGACATCCAAGTGTACAGGACTATCTATTTTCTGCTGGATATCTGCATCTCCTCTCTTCTGCAAAGATTTTGACCAAGTGCTGAAAAGTGGCTTTCTGTGACAGTGTTAGTACCCAAATTTGTCCCACTTGCAAAACAGAGTGCTGAGAGTATACACAGAACAATTCTTTCCACAATTATTTCAGGAGTGTGCTTCTGGAATTTAATGTTATAGTTTATGTTTAACACCTACTTCTTTTTTCTTTCTTTTTTTTTCTTTTTTTAAATTCCAGTACAGTGCAAAGCAAAATTTCTTGCTCCTAGTTTTCATGTTGATGTTCCTGTGCAATTTGATGTATACTTGAGAGCTGATTGTCCTCATCCTATCAGGTTTTCTAAGCTCTGCATCAGTTTCAATAATCAGGTACCTATGTTCTAACTATCTCTGACCTAGTGATAGAAACTGATAATAAGAATGGAATAACATTTTAGTGTTTTTTAAACATTAAAAAAAAAAATCAAAATTTTTTTCCAAAAGTTATGTCAGTATTTAAACTGAAAGAAATTTGAGTTTTTTATGCATTATCTATCACTTTTGATAAGTATATTGATACTGGAATAAGACTCTGAAATGCAGTTTGATTAGTTCATCTCTTGAATCAGTTTTTTTTCTATGAAGCTTGCTAAAGTTTCACAAGGATCATTTTAATGTCTTATTTCTTGTGATTCATGAAGTTACGTTAGTATAAAGGATATCTTGTGTCAAAGAATTGCATTGCAATTACTTGCTAGTCTAACTTTGGTATTGTGAAAAGTAAGAAGAAACCATAAAATTTGATCCAGCAGCACAGAGCCTTAACATTTGCTATGTTGCCATTAGTCTCTAAAGATGTCTTCAGTCTGAACTTATCAACTTTTTTCACCACTCCTCCATTGTAGGATTACAACCAATACTGTGTTGTAGAAGAAGCCTATCAGAAAAGTGATATTCTAGAACAGTCATCACAAGGAACAATGTGCTTAGTGCCTGGCAAAACAAGAAAATTCTCCTTCAAATTTGTTGCAAAAACTGAAGATGTAGGAAAGAAGATTGAGGTTTGTCCATTTGTTTTGTACCCTTCTTACTGTTACATACCATGAACTCAAACTACAATGTGCCTCTAATCTGACACCAGTTTAAGAAGTCACTGCAGTTCTGAATGTCTGAATTCTTGAAAGTGAGTCTCAAAAGTGAGTGAAACTATTGACAATGACAAAACACAAAGAAAATCACAAAAAATGAAGAATTGTTTCAAGAATTTTTAAAACTTTTTTTTAAAAAAATATATGCAATACTTAAAAAAAAAAAAAAAGTGAGAGGTGGTATAGCACTATGGGAGGGTAGGAAATTGCAGCCTATTACACTGCTTGTGCCTGAACGTGGATACCTTTTCCACTGCTGTCTCATTAACCGAAATCCTGGGGTGGTGAGGTCCTCAGTCTCCAAGCTGTCAGAAGCTTTTTGATGGTACATGTATTTATTATGTCTATGTATGTTGGAAAACTATATTCCTACAATAGGTGGTCAGAAGACTCACCAGTAGGTGTTTAAATTTGTGTCTGTCAGATCACCTCTGTAGATTTGATCCTGGGAAGTGAATCTGGCCGCTGTGTGATTCTGAACTGGCGAGGAGGAGGGGGAGATGCTGCCTCCTCTCAAGAAGCCTTGCAGGCAGCGCGGTCCTTCAAGCGAAGACCTAAGCTTCCAGACAATGAAGTACACTGGGACACTTTGACTATTCAGGCAAGCACTATGTGAGTAACAACTTATAAGTATGTATATAATGTATCATTGTGGGTCTCCTGTGAAGCCCTGATCACTCTTTGTAAGAAAATAAAAGCCTTGTTTGGACTTCTTCATATGAGCTTTTTAATATGTCTTTGCTTAACTGGGGATAAGATAGACACTATCCAATTCTTAAGGACTCTTGAGGCTCCAGATAGATAGGAGCACAGAAAAAGCTTGCACTGATCTCTGAGCATACCAAGTACACTTTAGTTCTCCAGTTCACCTAACTTTGCCAGGCAGGCTTTTCCCAGATTTTTTGCAAACTAGGAGGTGTTACTGATCTCTTATGAAAGCCATCACACAAGAAACGTAATTTTTATTAAACCTATTAATAATGAAAATAATGAAATTTGATTGCAGTTGGTGCAGGTGCTTTTTTCTTTTCCTTACAGAACATCTGAACCATTAATGCTTATTACTGGGGTTCCAAGCTGGTCTTTTTTATCAAGTTGTTTCCATCATGTTGTTTTTCAGGAGTCTTACATCTCTTGGTTTAATAGGCCACCAATTGTGGGAGCTCTCTTAAACAATAGGGTGTTTTAGCCTCCTTTAAACTAGGCTTAAAAGCATGCTGTTTAAGAAACATACAATAACTGAGTCTTTTCTCTTAAAGGATTATTTCTAGAGTGCCGAACATTTCTGTTCAGCTCCGTCATGAACCCCCTGCCCTGACTAATGAAATGTATTGTTTGATTGTGACAGTCCAGTCACATGAAGAGACAGTGGCCAAAGATGTCAAGCTTACGGCAGGTTTAAAGCCAGGTATTTGGGGTTATTTTCTTTTAATCCAGCAGTCTCATAATTGACTCCTTGTTTTGGATGCAATTCAGAGAAATACAGTAAACTGTTTTCCTGCAGTAATTAAAAGCCAAACCAAAGGGAAAGTTGGGAATGATGAAATACCAGTGCTAAGAACAACAGCTAACAGACGCATTCAGTTATGATTATTTTAACCACTGCATGTTTGTGGTGCTTACATGAATATTTTCAGAATATAAGTCTTTACAAGTTTGAAAGAAAATGTGGAAGCTTTTGTATTCCTTTCTAACTTTTTATTCAGTTTGCTTGTAACTAAATTTTTCTTTTACCCAAAGAGAGATCATTTTCTTGCTGAGCTGAAAGCACTAGAAACTGCTAGATAAATGTTTTCGAAGTATAGACTTTGCGGGTTTTCTCTCACACACACCCTGCTTTTTTTGTTTTCTGTGCCCTGGACAACATGGTTTGGTTTTTAAACCACTTGAAATTTGGGGGAGCAATGGAGCACTGAGGCACTATTTCTTAGACTGCAAAGGAAAAAATGCAGATATTGTATGTCTAAGTCCTAGCTATCTGTATGTAGATATTGCTGACAGCTTCCAGTATGTGAAGCCCAAGTGTTACACTCAGTACGCCTCTTTGTAGCAATTATCCTAAAAGATAAAAATACTTTTAAGCCACTAGTATCTAGGATGCCATATGTTCTGTGTATTCTGAAATAGAACCACATTTGCTATACAGTTGTATGGTTCATTAAAGTCAGTTCTATAAACTTGTTAATTTGGATGTTTGGGATTGGCTCCTGAAGCAGTGTTTAATAGACGGTCTTAGTTTTTCTTCGTTTTTTTTTCCCTTTGCTCAATCTTAACTCTTTAACACGGGATATGAGAGGTCAGTGTGAGCTTGCTGATTGCATTAAAAGAACAATTGAAATCTGACATTTCATTTATAGGGAAGGTGATGTATTTTCCACAGTTGCAACTCTTTGGCAAGATGTGGCTTGCTTTGCTTTGAAAATTATCCCGTATAATTGCAGTAATGCCATTATTCTGGTTAAGCTCTGACCAAAGAATGGTGTCATTTAACATGCACACATTTCTTTTTATGTATTTTCAACACCGACTTGAAAGAGAAGTTTTAAAAATATGTGAAATCATTAAACCATGCTCTTCAAAACAAAAGAATCACAGAACAGTGAAACTTCCTTTCTACTTCACTATAGAGTATCAAGAAAAACTTGGATCACATAATCCTGTTGTGTTACATAGATGGTAGGGAACATCTAGATATAATTTCTGATTTTTGAGATTTTTTTTTCCTGGCCCAAAGAGATGAAACAATAAATTTGCAAGGGTGCAAATGCTACAACTTAAAAAAATTTGAGGTGTTGTCAAATCTGTCTTCTGCTGGTAGTTTTGAAAGATTCTCTCAGCGAAATGAACTTTGTTAATTCCTCATGCATTGCTTTTTGAGATTCATTTTTTATTCTTTTTAGTTATTATTTTCATGCTTTAGTGATATAAGCCTGTGTGGATATGAACACTGTTTTTAATCCTAGGGCAAGATGCCAACCTGACTCAGAAGACTCAGGTGACTCTTCATGGAACAGACGCATGTGATGACTCTTTTCCTGCCCTGCTTCCTGATATCCCTGTAGGAGACTTGCAACCAGGGGAAAAGGTCAAGGCTTAAAACCTTACACTTAAGAAAATAGGGACCAACTAGTAAAAGACTCTCTTAGATGGACTTCAGTTTACTTTTGGATTTCTGAACTAATAAATTGAATACTTATGGCGTATTTTACCTCCTGTTTACATGTAGTTTAGTGTTCCTTTAATTAGATCGGTTGGACTTTTGGACTAAATTGGGGGATAAGGTATGTTCTGGGAATGAGGATACAGCTGGGAGATAATGAAATAAGGAGGCTAATTTCAACTGCTAATGAAATGCCCTGCTTAGTGGACAGTAGATAATAGTCAGCAAGTGTCATTCAAGATGGTAGAGGATCAAATATGCAGGTTTTGCACTAAACTGAAGTTCTGACTAGTAAATTAGAAGTTGCTTATGTCATATATTACACAGTTACGGTTCTTTTTTTGTATCATTAAGTAACAGACAAGCATCTGGAACAAGCAAATCCAGTGAAGCAGCTGGAGTTGTGCTGCTATGGTTAAAATCATTCACTGCACGATCCAGATTATACATTGTAGGAGATTCATCATGGTCAAAATAATGGCCATCCAACTGTTGCCCTGTTGGACCAAGTCAGATGATTAACAACTTTTGGACAGCTCTAGGCCTAATTAATGTAGTTTAGATATAGCTCATACAGTCTCCTTTATTTTGCAGCTGGAAAAACCAATATACATCCGTTGTGGAACAGTTGGTGCAAGAATGTTTCTGTTTTACATTTCTTACTTAATCAACACTGTTGTTGAGGGGAAAGAAATCCTCTGCAGGTGTCACCGGGTAGGTTTTAAAGATGAACCATTTGCATTTTATGCAGCTAAATTTGTGAAATACAAGAAATATTCTAAAAGCTGTAATTTTGAGTATCTTAGAAACCTTTCCAGGAGATAGAATAAATGCTAAATCAGCAGTATGGTAGCCCTTTTTAGCATGAGCAGTTCCATAATTATTAGCAACAGAAAAGTTTTCTGTGTCTGTCTGTAAATATCTTTTAAAATACATTCTTCCCTGGTGAGGACTTGGTTAAAATAATGATTAAAAGTAACTTTACATTAGTAATCTTTGACATCAATAGCCAGGTCTTAAGCTGAATATGACTTTTTTCCCTCTCTTCTTCCCATTCCTTTCGTTACCTCTGCAGGATGAAACTGTAACCATAGACACAGTATTTCCTTTTGATGTTGCTGTCAAATTTGTCTCCACAAAGGTACGTGTTTGAAAAGTTGTTCATGTTTTGGAATCACAGCACTTTGGAGTCACACCCTGTTTAGTTAGAAATAGTCAGAGCTTGTGTGTGTCTTGACAGCTGGAGCACTTGGACAGAGTATTTGCAGATATACCATTTTTACTGATGACGGACATCCTGAGTGCCTCTCCTTGGCCTCTCACTATTGTAACAAGCCAGTTACAGCTGTCAGCTTCCATGACCCCAGTAGATCAACTGGAATCTTATGTGGAAAATGGTAAGTTTTCTTAGAGTGTGTTCTCTATCAGTAGGATACTTTTTGCATAAATTGGGAGTAAAAAAGGGGGACATTTTAAATGATGTTTGCTTATTGAACTGTAAATAGAAGAAAGCTGCATAATACTCACGTTGCTTGCCAGAATAGAACTTGGACAGCAGCATGCTTTAAAATGTAGTTCTGCTTCACTAGGTCAACTAAATAGACTTGAATGATGGATGGTAAACAAAATTCTAGATATAACAAACGTAACGGAAAGCACCTGAAGTACTTTTGAAATGCAACCTCTTAGATATCTGCATGAAAAGATACTCAATATTTCCAGTGTTTCTGGGCTATATATACCTTCTGTAATGCACTTACTTTACCATGTGATAGAGGCAGTAGGCAAAGGCCAATGATCCATGTCCATGATTGCAGTCACAAAACTGAAAAATACGAAGGGTAGGTTATAAAGAACAATTAGTAGTAAGCATCTTTTTTTAATATTACCACAGTTTAGTAACTTGTTACTTAAATTTTAAAAAGTTACCCTGAAGATCTCAGCCATTACAACTGCCACCATTAAAGCAATGTGTTAGCTTTAAATAAATTGAATACTTAACAGTGGAGCTGATCCAAAATCTTCCAACAAAACATTGTCTTTGCATTTGTGGTGTCAGAGATGTCAATTGTGTGCTCTATCAAAACTTTGGATCCAATGAGGTATTCTGGGTGGCTGCCTGACTGGTGTAATTAAGGACTTCCAAGGCTCTAGTTCCTCTGTAGATTCAAGGATTACCTGGCAAAAAGCAATTCTTTCCCAGGTCCTTTGGTCTTCAAACTATGATATTTCATCTTCAGCTTGTGCTTTGTGGCTTCTGGTTAATGCTCCTAAAGAGCTAGGTGCCAGGACATATGAACCCTGTAGGTATCGACCATTCAGCTGTCCATCTTTTGGTCAATGTTTTTTTTTTTTAAATATGAATGATAAATTTTGAAAGACTGAAACCTATTTTCTTAGTAGTTTTTTTAAATCACTCTCTATGTGAAAAGGTACCTTTTTTTTTTAAGTTCATTTGAGTGGAGAAAAAATAAAAGAAGAAAAAGTGAAAACTCAGTTTCACTGAAAAGCTGGTAGGTTTTTCTTGTATTCCTTCTCTTCTCCAGTTCTCATCCATTTGAGAGGGAGAGGGAATGTGTCCATGTTCATTTTAATTTTCAAGCATCAGAGACATCTTACGCTGATGTCTTGGTATTTGCTGTAGAAGTGTAGAATTTGAATTGGCATTATTTTGTTTTTTGTGTGTGTTTATGAACTCTAAATTTACAATGACACATTCTGTGTGTACATTAAAGACATTATGATGCTGTCAGAAAGTAAAGTGACATATATTTGTATATGTTGCCCTTTCATGTATTGGAATACTTCACAGTCTATTGGATTTATACATTATGTAGGATATATATAACTTTTATATTATGTAGGTATACTTTGCAAAGATCTTCAAAGGCCTTTCTGGCTGAACACTTGTATTTGTGTCATATTGCATTTCTAGATTTGGTGGCTTAGGCTGTTGTTATGCTTTGATTTTAAACAAAATCTTGCTGATAGTTGTTTTACAGACAGGTGAGAGTGCCAGTGAGTGCTTTTGCCTTCGATGTCCTCCAGTTACTAATGCTAGTGGAGTGGCAACGGGATGTTATGTAATTTCCTGGAAGAGGTAAGCATCTCTTGGCCTTGATAAGGAGAGTAAGTAAGCTGATTTGTTTTTAGGAATGATAGTGAGTTGTTGGGTTTGGGTTTGGGGTTTTTTGGGAGTGGGGAGGAATGCAAAAAACCAAAAAAATTGTGTATTTTCCTGTAACAAGTCCTACCTGGACTGTGACCTACTAATTACTTCTTAGTTTGTGTACTTGATACTTTATGTAGTATAATATTCAACATGGTCTGCATTTGACTTTTCCTGCAGAAGTTCACCTGTGGAAACTGTACCTGTTGTTAACACAGTCATCACACTACCACATGTGATTGTAGAGAGCATTCCCCTCCATGTTAATGCAGGTAATATTAACTTGGCAACATACATGTCTTAATTCGAATTTTTAGGACTGCCAAAATTTTTACCACACCCAGAGCTTCCATTTACTGTAGCAAAATACAGAAAAGTGATGCTGAGTATTACGGAGCTAGAGAAAGAAACCATACCATCACTTAGGTGTGTAGTGCCTCAAGGCTTGCTCTTCTTTCCCCACTTGAAGGGAAGAGGAGGTGGGTAGTTACACCAATGTGTTCTCCTAAAAGCTGTCCGTAATACTCGACCTGTATTGTGTGGCAGCACAGAGGCTGGAGTTACCTCTGCTGATTCTGCCTTCCCAGTAGGTTTCTCTAGATGCCCATGGCAACAATTGTTCCATCCACCCACATTCTAAGTGCATCCCAGGAAGAAACAGACTGGAGAGTTGGAGATGCTTTGTTGGCAGGTGAAATGTTTCTCATCTAGTACTTCACCTGCACAAGAACAGGAGGGGATCGAAATGCCCACCAAGCACACATAATTTGAGTGCTTTCCTCAGCTTGGTTTCATTTGTACTGAGATTATTCCACTATCCTATCCTGTTACACTTTGAAGGAGCTTCCTGACAATATCTGATTAGATTTTGGTAAACTGAAAATAGTTAGCAGCAACCAAAGTGACTTCCTAGTTAGTATCCTTGGGCAGTCTTAGCAGCTGGGAGGTTTGTAACTAGATGTCAAAGAAGTGGTACTGAAAAATTGTAATGAAGTTGCATTCTGTTGTTTAATCTGTTTCTAAAAAAACTTGTCAGAAGTGCTTTAGATGCCTAGTTCTTGTATCTTTTTTTCTTTACTTTTCACTGCATTTTGCAGTAGACTTTCTTTTTTTTTTGAGTAGAACTTGAAAATGCATTTTGTATTTGAGATTATTTACTTTCTTTCCAAAGATCTGCCATCGTTTGGTCGAGTCCGCGAGTCCTTACCTGTCAGGTATCACCTGCAAAATAAGACCAATTTAGTCCAGGATGTGGAGGTATCCGTGGAACCCAGTGATGCCTTCATGTTCTCTGGCCTTAAACAGGTACAGAATTGTCATATCCACTGATCCTGCTGGTTTATCTGGTAGTGAAGAACAGATTTATTAGACTTATACTGATGTACAGAGAGGACAAACTCATTGGTTTTTAGATGTTTAAAGTATGGTAAATTCTGTCTGGAAGACTATATGGATGCAGACTCCATTTTTAAAAGGGCTAGATGGAAGCCTGACTAGGAGCTGTTTGTCATGTCATGTATGGTTAACGTGGTGTTTCAGTGTAGAAGCAATGGTTTAAGTAGAATCGGAAATTAGTTGCATTCCTTCCAGCTTCCAGAAGTAACCAGTGTATAAATAGAAAATGAACAGAGCTTTTAGACACAGAACTTACTTATGGTTGTGGCTTTCTTTGCTTTTTTTAAGATCCGACTAAGAATCCTTCCTGGCACGCAGCAGGAGATGTTGTATAACTTCTATCCTCTGATGGCTGGGTATCAGCAGTTACCTTCTCTTCATGTTAACCTGATGCGATTCCCAAACTTCACCAATCAGTTGCTCAGACGTTTCATACCGACACACATTTTTGTAAAGGTAAGGCTGTGAGGAGTGACTTGTGTTTAAATGCTCCCCTTGGGGCTGCTGAGGTTCTGGGGACAACCACCCTAGCTCTGTTCAAAGCTGAGTGTCTCTAAGCAGACTAAAATGTCCGGCTTGTAACAGGGTTACTTGCTTTGAAAAATCTTGTGTTGTGTATTGGTGTTGTCAGCCAAATTCTTTAGGAAATCTGTTTCAGTGCAGTATTGATTACTACTAGATGAGCAAGCTGAATGTGCTTGTTCTGTCCTTGTTGTTCTGTTCCATGTCTCACTTAAAAAAATGAGTTTTAAAGTTGCCTCTATTTTGAGTATAGCAGAGTGAGCTAAATATAGTCAAAACATTTAATACCATAATTTGTAGCACTTCTGAAAAAAGAAGTGTTTGAGCAACCCATATGACTAAGTTCAGAAACACTGTATCATCCCACACCTCCCTAAATAACTTCTAAAAACACATTCTGTCAGTGAATCAGTCTAGGTTTTTTTTTCATAAGTGGTATAACTCTGAAGACAATCATGCTGTGAAAAACAGGTCTTTTGACTTTCTAAGAATCATTTAAATCCAGTTGCCCAAAACAGTGTTTTCTCATTCCACTGCTACCGTCTCCAGAATATTTTGTTCACTTTTTATTCAGACTCTTAACAAGCAAGGAGCCCAAAGACTTGTTTATATGATTTGTGATGGACTTGTTTAGACATCTGTAATCATGTTTCTAGGAAACGGGCCTGGCATTATTTCAGTTTCATTTTAACCAAAAGAGATAGGCAGAACTTACTTTTTGAGTATGCTGTCAGTCACTGGCTCTTCTAGATTGGTTGTCAAGATGTCCTCCTAAGAGGCATTTTTCCACAAAAGCGTGGTGTTCACAAAACTCCTGTGGCCTCTCAAGCTTCAGAATTCTTTGCTTTTGCTTTGGAGTTGTCAGAACCTCAGAAAACCTTACTGTAAGGATGCCTTTTCTTCTTCAAAACTTCTTCCTTGCTCTCTCCTATCTCTGGTGATGTTGCTTAAAACTCCTCCAAGAAACTGTCAGTCTCATTCCTGTTTTACACATTGATACTTACCGGCTTTCTATGCTGCAGTAATGCTCAGAGCTCTGATCAGCCAGGCCTTGTGCTATGCTGTGCAGATGTGTATGGAGAGGGCATTTAACAGGCCAGTTGAGGAGCTGAGGCCTCCCTGGGCCAAACTGAAATTCCAGTTGGATGTCCTCTGTATTTGTGCCACTACTGGAAACCATTAGAAGTAGGGTAAGCTTAATGCTACACTTGGGTATCAGAGCTACATTGACAACACGGGGTATTGCAGAGTTAGTTTCCTAGTAGTCTATCTTTTCTGTTTGGGTGTGGGGTGTTTGGTTTGGTTTGGTTTTTTTGAGGGGAGTTTGCTTGGGTGGCTTGTTTTGGTTTTGTTTTTTAATTCTCCATCTTTATTTTCTTAAAGCCTCAGGGTCGTCAAGCAGATGACAACTCGATTGCAGCTGCATAATCTTGAGACCTGTACCTCTGCACTTAAAGAAAATAGGATGATGCACGGAATATGTAAAGCTCACTTTGGAAACATGGCTTTGATCAAACCATAAGAATTAAATTTTATTTTGAAATTACAACTCTTAGCAGAACTAATGTTAAAAAAAAAAGCTAGTGTTTCATAGACTTTCTTTAAGGAATAAACATGTGGGGAAATTTTGGTGCTTTATTTAATGGGAACATTCTTTTGAAAATCTTGAATGTCAAACTCTTTAAAGTATTATTGAGGCATATTAAATGTCTTGAGTATTTAAGTGAAGAAACGCTAATTCATTTGACCAAAACTGAAAGATGTTTTCACAGTTAACAGTTTAAGTGCAAGGTTTGTATTTACTATTAGAGATTTACAGCATTGAAAGTAATCATTTTTTACAGAAGTTTGTCCTGTGCCACTTGTGTTGAAGACAGAGCAGGTTGTGCAGTAGCACTGTAAATTACAGATGGTTACATAGTACTGTTGCAATTGAGCAGCTTACTAGTCCTTTAAAACCATAACTCTCAAAAGGCACTATTTCTCCTGGGTAAGCCATACATCCAATTTTAAATTCAGCAGCTAGTCTAATGAAGAGAGATCCATTCATACCAGTTGGACTATCCAAACTGGAGCTGATGTGATTTGGGGTTATTTTTACACACACAGTTTTCAGATTAAAGACATGTCTTGGCAGTCTCCTGCTGTGTGAACTTAAAGAATAGACATCCTACTGTTGTACAGCTCTGGATGAACTGGTGTTTAAAGTACAGTAAATTATGTATATATAAAAATTGCATTGTGAAAACTTGCTTTGTTTAACTTTCTAAATAATTACATTTTGATTGCTTGGGAAATACCTTATTTATTGTCAAAGTGAAGTTCTAATAAACTGCTTGTGACAGAGTACTTCTGAAACTGTCCTTAACTGCATTGCTTTCACAGTTGTTTCATAACTCTGCTCTCACTTGTGGACTGATGCATCCATCTATGGCACTGAAGTCCAAAATAACATCTGTAAAACTTGAAGGAAAGCATGAGTGAAGTCCTGAAAAAATGTGTGAGGATGTGCTGTTTTTCCATGGAGTGCAGAGGTAGCTGAATTTTGAGGGTTTTTGCAATGTATAGGTGGTGATAAGAAGTTGACTGACAAACTGTGCCAGGAAGAACAAATGAAACCTTCCTTATTCTTTGCTTAAATGTACTGAACTACGTGGCAGTCATGGAATAGGTATCTTACCTTTGTCTTTTTTTTTTTTTNTAATGCTGAGGGGAATGTTCGTGATTCATAACCCAAATCCCTTTGGAAGTCTTAAGGAGATATACTCACATATAATTCAGTGTAACTGCATTTTTTTTATTATTTACTCTGTTTTGATGAGCACCATTCACACTTCAATGTATACTACATAAATGTAGTCTGTTTTAATTGGAACTAATTAAGTATCAAAAGAAAACAGAAGCTACTTATAGACTAGTTTAAAAATAGCTTTCAGGGAAGAAAGATTGAGATGAACATGTTCAAACTGCTACTGAGCTGGAGACCTAGCCCTAGCACTCATTTCCTCCCCTTTTGTGCTACTTCGTGCATGAGAGGGGAAGAACTTGTCCCATCTCAATGCTTGGGAGCAGAAGAACATTTCTCATCATCTCTGATCTGGCCTGCAGTGAAGTCTGGAGTGGAGAAAGTACTCTATTCCTTCTTCATTGCTTCCAACCATAAGAAGTTAAGGAAAAGTGAAGGTTTTAAAGGAAGATTTTAATTTCAGATTCATTTTTAGGGTCTTGCACAAAGTATTCTCAGACCGTTGATTTACAGAGGAGTTTGAGGTTCTACCAGCTTTTTGCACGTCCTAATGAGCAAGTTGTTTCTCTTCATGCTTTCTCTGCCTTCACCTGGGAGATTAGAAGTACCTTGGGGTAAGAATACTTCTTCTAGGACCCTCCTTCAGATTTGAGGTTACTGTGTCTGAAGTAGGAAGAAGAAAAAACCCCACCTCATTCTTTAAACCTACTCTGCTGCTTCATTTTCTAAAAATAGTGAGCTCCTGCTCTTTCACATCTTTTCAGGCAAGAAGTTAGGCTAAAGAAGAGCAACAGTGAACATGGGTATCTTACACCAAAGTACCTTCCCAGTCCTCCAGGGATGGTTTTGACAAGAGACTTTCAGGGCTAAGAGGAGCAATCTCTGCTGTACTCCAAGGATAAGACATGCTACCTGGTTAACTGAGGTGAAGGATAGGGAACTGTGCAGGACTTGTGACTGTCTTCACTTCTCTCAGATTCAGGATGACCGTGCAGAGTGCTTTGCATCTCTCAGCTTTCAGTGTATCAGGTGTGCCCTGACAGACAGTTTGCTTAATGGGCTACTGAGACAGCTCCTGCTGGCCTAGCAGCTTTGTCCCATTGCCCTGCCACACTGGGTTGTAAAACAATTCATGATTATAACACTTCTAACCTCACCAGGAATACAGTTGTTGAGTAGCTGTAAAGTGAGTTGTGTTGTCAATAAAAAATAGAGTCTATCCAGATTAATCATTGTGCATAAAGTAAGTCCAGAAAATT
>VYXC01008653.1:276263-292530 GCA_013397175.1 Platysteira castanea
GAATAGGTATCTTACCTTTGTCTTTTTTTTTTTTTTAAGGAGTGGAAAATGTATTTCTTTTCCAGATATTTTTTTCTTTTAAGTAGCCACTCAGGTTGCAGCAATGCTGGCACCTCCGTTACTGCTTCTTAAAAAACGTGTTGGTGCAAGTAGTGTAAGTGTTCAGTGCAGAATTGGGTGCCTTCCCCACCTCCAAAACAGTCTCACAGTGATTTTTATCCCTTTGAGAAAGGGGAGGGCATAAAATACTTTCATGGTTACAATAATGTTAAAGTCTTCAGGGAATTGAGTAAATACCTTCCTAATTAAAACTGTGAGTAGTAAAAATAATACAGAAATACAGGCATATCCCACACCATGGAAAAAGCTTGCTACTTTGCCATAGTTGCAATTCCTGTTCTTTCATTCACAAAGGGAATCCTTTCTTGTTTTGTATGATCTTACTATAGCTGTAAACACTACAAAGCAAATATTTTGGTGTTAATTGTCTCTAAAGTGCTAGGCACACCTTTTATGCTATGTAAATGACTGATGTGAATGAAAACATGCAGCAAGCAGGAACCACCTTGTTAAAAATGCTCAAGAAGTGATTAATGATGACTATCTTTCTGACTCATAAGATTCTAATGCTGAGGGGAATGTTCGTGATTCATAACCCAAATCCCTTTGGAAGTCTTAAGGAGATATACTCACATATAATTCAGTGTAACTGCATTTTTTTTATTATTTACTCTGTTTTGATGAGCACCATTCACACTTCAATGTATACTACATAAATGTAGTCTGTTTTAATTGGAACTAATTAAGTATCAAAAGAAAACAGAAGCTACTTATAGACTAGTTTAAAAATAGCTTTCAGGGAAGAAAGATTGAGATGAACATGTTCAAACTGCTACTGAGCTGGAGACCTAGCCCTAGCACTCATTTCCTCCCCTTTTGTGCTACTTCGTGCATGAGAGGGGAAGAACTTGTCCCATCTCAATGCTTGGGAGCAGAAGAACATTTCTCATCATCTCTGATCTGGCCTGCAGTGAATNAATGTATTTCTTTTCCAGATATTTTTTTCTTTTAAGTAGCCACTCAGGTTGCAGCAATGCTGGCACCTCCGTTACTGCTTCTTAAAAAACGTGTTGGTGCAAGTAGTGTAAGTGTTCAGTGCAGAATTGGGTGCCTTCCCCACCTCCAAAACAGTCTCACAGTGATTTTTATCCCTTTGAGAAAGGGGAGGGCATAAAATACTTTCATGGTTACAATAATGTTAAAGTCTTCAGGGAATTGAGTAAATACCTTCCTAATTAAAACTGTGAGTAGTAAAAATAATACAGAAATACAGGCATATCCCACACCATGGAAAAAGCTTGCTACTTTGCCATAGTTGCAATTCCTGTTCTTTCATTCACAAAGGGAATCCTTTCTTGTTTTGTATGATCTTACTATAGCTGTAAACACTACAAAGCAAATATTTTGGTGTTAATTGTCTCTAAAGTGCTAGGCACACCTTTTATGCTATGTAAATGACTGATGTGAATGAAAACATGCAGCAAGCAGGAACCACCTTGTTAAAAATGCTCAAGAAGTGATTAATGATGACTATCTGACTCATAAGATTCTAATGCTGAGGGGAATGTTCGTGATTCATAACCCAAATCCCTTTGGAAGTCTTAAGGAGATATACTCACATATAATTCAGTGTAACTGCATTTTTTTTATTATTTACTCTGTTTTGATGAGCACCATTCACACTTCAATGTATACTACATAAATGTAGTCTGTTTTAATTGGAACTAATTAAGTATCAAAAGAAAACAGAAGCTACTTATAGACTAGTTTAAAAATAGCTTTCAGGGAAGAAAGATTGAGATGAACATGTTCAAACTGCTACTGAGCTGGAGACCTAGCCCTAGCACTCATTTCCTCCCCTTTTGTGCTACTTCGTGCATGAGAGGGGAAGAACTTGTCCCATCTCAATGCTTGGGAGCAGAAGAACATTTCTCATCATCTCTGATCTGGCCTGCAGTGAATAATTCATGATTATAACACTTCTAACCTCACCAGGAATACAGTTGTTGAGTAGCTGTAAAGTGAGTTGTGTTGTCAATAAAAAATAGAGTCTATCCAGATTAATCATTGTGCATAAAGTAAGTCCAGAAAATTAGTTTATATAATGCGTAAAATAATTTCAGAGAGTGGGTTCTTTAGAGCTCTCTGCAGAGATGGTTCTGGGTACTGTAGTCTGCTAGAATTAGATAAGGGAGGGGAAAAGTAGTTCCATCAGCTTTGAGGTTTCTGCTGGGGTAAATCCTAGAGATTAAGAAACCTAGTAGAAATGTTAAATGCCACCTGGAACCTGTTTAATCCTGCTAAATTTAAGGGCTAGCATGTAGCTGGGCTGCACCTGTCTGCTTGTAAAAAACCACAGAGCTGACTTCAGATAACATAGATGGAGACTCACCCCGACTTCCGCAAACTGGTGAAAACTTACCCCAGCTGTTCTGCTCTGCTCTTGGATATCAGCAATCTCTCTCTACTGGCAAGAATGTCATCCCTGCAGAATGTGGCTCGCTGCCCTTCCCCTCGCTGCCAGAGGGGGCTCAACAGGAGCGGGCTCACTGCTTTTCAAGAAGATTGTTTGAAAGTTCCCTTCACACTCAGGCAGTGGCCTTCCTGCTTGCTTACTTGCCCGTGGAAATAGGTGATGGCGTCCGGAGGGCACTGGGACCTTCCGTTTGATGTCCGTATGTTATTGTATTTCTTGATACTTTTTTTCTCAAAAAGTTCTGCAAATTTCCTCTAGAATGAACTCTCATTTCTGCATTTAGTCAAGGAACTAACTGGTCTCTGCCTTTCCAGAGCCCCAGAACTCTGTGGCTGGAATGTCCTTGGCGCCTTGGATGCCAGACATGCATTAGCTTTCTGCTTTCTTGCCTGTTCAGGGCAAAGTACTCCTGGGATAACCCTTACTTTGTTTCTAGCGCAGATCATGTTGTAACCTCCTGTGAGATTGTGCCTGTGGATTTCCGTGATTAAAGCCTGCTGTGAGATAGCTCCCTCAGCCTTGGACTAGGAGAGAATACTGTGTGACATTGCCCCACATGGGAACATGCATATGCACCCTTTTGCTGTAGAAACACCTAGGCATGGTGTCAGACTCAGGGAAGTTTCCAATCTTTGCACAGCTCTGAGACTTGTCTGTTTATCCCTCACAGGGTGTTGGACGCTGTGACTGGGCAGTGCAGCAGGATGAGGTGTGGGGACAGCAGCCTTTGCAAAGCTCAGTTTTAATTTGGGGTAGGTAAGGAATATATGTTGCAAATAATAATAGGAATGAACCAGGTTTTAGGAAACTAAAACTTTACGTGTCTCGGTGTTTTTCTGCCAGAGATGGCAAGTGTTGGAGAAGTAAACCCAGGCATTTATGTATTTAAACAGGAGTTTAAAATACCCCAAAGATTTATTCAAGACAATATTAATTCCCTCACCTGATCAAAATGTAAATTTTTTTTCTAGTTTTTTTCAAGAAAATTAGGTCAAATTTCCATTCTAGATCTCTACATAATTTGCTGGGGAAGGTTACTGTGCAAATGCAATCAAGTTTGTATGGCCATGCTTGTAGGATGTGTTGTATCAGTGCAAAACTATGTTAAGTATGCGTGCTGGTTACCATCGTCTCAACTTGCCAGTGGGATGGGAAGATCTGAGATCTGAGAAATGTAACCCTGGAAAGTAAATTCAAACATGTAGCTGACACTTTTTTGCCTGCTTTTAGGAGTTGCTAAGAAGTATCTGATTCCATTGGGACATTCAAAGCTGACCTTAAGGCTGAAGTTTCAATTAATCTTCCTAAAAGTCTAACTGTTCCTCTCCAACAGTATTTTCACTTTAGAGCATGCACATACTTTCTCCATGTAAATCATTTTGCATACAAAAGTTTGACTTTTCTGTCTTATCTGTACTCTTTAGCAATTACTGTGGGGGTTTTAATATTTTAAAGTAGGTAAGGGTAAATCTTGAACTTGTAATTTTTTTATGCTTGATTTTTTTTGCCTAACCAGTATTTAAACTACTCATTTCCCTAACCATTTGAATAAGTAATTAACTGAAATGTGTTTAATCCAGTTGGTTCTCATTATATAGCTTTTATATATGCATACTTATACCTATGTATGCCAGTGAAAGAAATAAATTCCAGTAAAACAACAATGAATACCCAAATGAGGATAAAACCCCTTATATTTCAGTTCACTGTCCCACACAGAAGACATTCCAATAGCCTGCAGCTTGGGATGAACTTAGCTTGATTTTTTTTTTACCATTTGATTTTATGATGCCATAATAGAAATTTCTTGCCACCTGTGTCCATGAGCAGTAGAGGTAGGGTGGCTGTCTTGCACCCTCAGCCATGGGCATTCCAAGTGCCTGCTCCAGCCCTAAAATGTAAACAAAACCGTGGAGCTGCTTTACAGCAGCCAGTACTTTGTCCCTCCAGAGTCACCAGCTCTAAGCATAAGCATGCATGTACACATACAGATACACAGATATATTAATCAAATTTTTTGTAACTGATGTCGAGGAATCTCACCTCAGCATCTCCTGGAAGCTTGGTACTGGGACATATGTGCTCAATGATGGATTGCTTTCTCAAAATAGTCTACAAGTGACTGTGCAAACACTTGTAATAATAAATATCAAAACATATATGATAACCACAGAGGGAAGGAAAATAGAAATGTATTTAAAGATATCAGAATGCTCCCTATTTGGTTTTCTGTACAATGGTTTCTCTGTGGACCAACATTAGGAAGTTATAAAGGAAAATAAAGGTATTTTAGTCCAGTTTTCAAGCACCAGCCTCTTTATAACAAAAAATTGCCAATTCTTCTCTATCTGCTACAACATCACCTGTTTATAAGATATTTACCTGGCTAGGAGGTTACAGAGAGGTCAGACAAAAGTTATCTTTAGTGAAATCTCACTCTCTCTTGGGGTCACTGCTCTTCCACTGAAGACTTTCATGTGGGTAACATAACAGCTGCTTGCGTTAATTTATGACCTCAAAGATACTCATCACTTGGAGTGGATTTGGACTTGAGAAACTTTTAGTTCTAGTACTCTTATAGCCCAGGAACAAAAGGGATGCTGAGAATGATTAATGAATTCAGTGAAGGAGTTTTTAGGTAGTGAGAGAGGAATGCTCTTATCCCCTCAGCCAGATACTACTGCGTACACCAGCTAACTTTTACAGAAATGTTTTTCTAATTCTAGAGTTACCTACACTTCCCTAAGAGGTCGTGATTTTTGCAGGAGCAACCTGATATTGCTCCACTGACTGGAAAGCAGCTGGGCCCATTTGCCTCTGGGGCAATCTAGCGTGATGTTCTTTGTGCCACGGTTACTTCATGAGACAAAATGTGCATTGCTGAGCAGAGCACATGGGATTTACCTGGGATTTAATTGCTAAAGGAAAACCAGCATTAGTTACATACATTATCGGTTCTGAGCTATCCATGATGAGCAGAGGGTATAGTATTTTCTGAAGGGAAATAGAGATGTACAGCTATGATTAAGCTTTGTGTTTGTTACTGTAATGCAAATCATTGTGGTGAACTTCGGCTTGTGATTGCTGTCCTGTTTCTAGGTAAATTAATTTGGTGTTTTATTACTTTATCCATGTGAGGAGATCTACGAATGCTGGCTGTTTGAACTCTGCTGCATGACTGTACTGAAAGTAACCTGCCTTCTTAAGCTGTAAAACCAATGACTGTCTCCTGCAAACCAGGATCAGGAACTCTTAGAGTTTCCTCTACCCCATCCCCACAGGCTGGGAGGAAGATGGTTTGGTTGAAAGATTAAAACGGAAAAACTGCATGCTGGGGTCTGTAATGGTTAAACAGCATGAAAGAAAAACCAAACTCTTTCCAAAGGAAAGAGGACTAGGCAAGGGATCATGAGGAACTGTAGACCAGGAGTAGTGATGACCCCCAACTGTGAAGTACTGCTGCCTGCTTTGGAGCCTGAAGAAGTCTTGCTAGGGGCTGTGATCCTCAAGAAGAGGGATGATCCAGCCATTCCTTCTTTACCCTGGCCTGGGTGCCACCTCCCTCCACCCCTTCTTATCCTGGAGAAGACGAAGTTATTGGAATGGACGCTAGGCTGCTAGGACTACCTAAACCAGCACTGGTGGAGCAGTGGGTCTGCCAGGATGTTCTCAAATGAACTTCTTTCATTCCTGGTTTTCAGTGCCTGCCAGATGCTCCCGTTGATGTTCTGCTGCCAGCTGTACTCTTTCGGGCTTTCAGGTTTCCTTCAAGGCTGCCCACAGCTAAGGATGTGGAGCAAGACACAGGACTCTCTGCCAGAGCCCCTCAGATGCCCACGGACTCCATGCACATTGCTCTGTGTGTCAAAAAGATCAAGTTTGAAAACAAAAGCTGCTGAGGCTCAGATTAGCAGCAAACCCAACTGTTCCTGCTCCCCTCCATATAGCACCATCCAGTGGCACCTGCTGAAGCGGGATTGCCACAGCCACCAGCCAGTCACAGCAGGGCTACCTCCAGCTCTCTTCTCCACAGGGGTCTTTCCAGGTATGCTGCCTGGCGTGTTTTGTACAACGAGTTAGTGTGAGCTAAAAAGGAAGCAAGGAAACCCTAAGATTTATTCTGTCCTTTCCCCCTTCCAGTGCTTGGGTTGGTGTGATCCTCCTGGAAACCATCCAGCCTTTGAAAGCAGCAGTAGGTTGGCCTCAAAAAGGGCCACAGAGTCAAGTATGGGTTGACCACAGCTGGTTGCTGCAGCATCTCTGAATGTGCCCTTTCAGTGTGTGGAAGCAGTAGTACAAAAGGTGGCTGTTGGGGTCTGTAACTTACAGCATTTCCTGTGGCAAAAGAAGGAAAAGCCTAAGGATTTTTTTTTTAAATTTACCACATACCATGGCAAAGCTCTTCCCATAAAACCTATGGTAAAACCTACTCATTCCCACCTCTCCCTTGCAAAGAAATGATCTGATTCTTGGCTACTAACATGTAACTGTTTTCTGCGCAAATATGAAGCAGTGATGTATCCATTTTTATAAAAAATAGGGAACCTCATTTCAAAACCAAGAAAAATTTATTTATAAGAGTCGTCTTAGCAGGAAACTCTGTTTTCTCCTGGGTGTGACGATTGCCAGTGGAGTGGGCTCAGATTTAGTTGCTGAAGTGTCCATTGCCAAAGAAATAACCCAGGAGAGCTTAGACTATTACTGGATATGTCTTATGGTCCCACTATGGAGCTCTTGAACTTTTGGTAAACTTTCTTTTCTGAGCTCAACCTTCCTAACCTGGTGGGACTGGGATCGCCCCCCGGAGCCACAGCACTGCTGCCATGATTGAGGTCAGCCCCTGCTCTCTTCTTCCACGGTGGATCTCAGCTGCATTCTGGGGATGGCAGGGAAACACATGGTGGTATTGCACAGAGGTCCTTAGAGAGGGCATGAAAATGGAGGGAGGAGAGCCACTGCCTGAGATGTTTAAAACAGTAAGCCGATAATGGCTAATAGAAGAACAAAAGCTAAACTTTCTGGTTTAGCCTGGTATTGGGTCCATGGATAATCTTCAAAGCAGAGCTACAAAATTTAAAAGGAATTAAGCTCTGGGAAATGTTAAATCTGGCACATCTGGTTTACAAAGGGGTTTGTTGTTTTTTTTCTGGATGCTGCTGTGTTTTCATTTTTTGTTGGAGTGCCAAAGGCAATTCTCTCTGTCAAATGTAGACTCTTGACCTTCTAGTCAGATTGACAAGAAAGTCATCCCAGGGTGTGTCCACACCTGTCAGACAATATTAAGCATGAAATAGAGCTGTCTTCTTTAGCTAAAATGGTTTCACAAATAGTTCATAAATGCCTGTCTTCACAGAGAAGAGAAGTGCCTGTATTATCTTGGTGCACTCAATATTGAGATTGATGACAGCCGGGGTCATTGGTTAAACTGTCTAATCCTGACAAGCCAAGGCAAAGAGAAGAGGAAGGAGAGTAGCACGGTGGCTGCTTAAAACTACCTGTGAGAGAGATCAGTCCTGAGAGCAGGCAGGGCTAGTGGGGAAACCCGCAGGTCTTTGCCGTGACTCACCCATTAGATCCCGCTGCTTGGAGACACTGCCTCACAGACATGGCTGTACTTGAGGATCAACACTTGGGACATCGGGCAGGTTTACCTTGGCTCCCATAAAATAAAAGCAGAGCTTGCAACTGTAATTACAGCTATTATAAAAGGTCTAATACAAGGGAGCAGTGTTCGGGAGATGGAAGCCAAATTGCTGTTTAGGCAAAAGGCTTAGCTATAATGAAGGGCTATTAAACCAGGCATAAATTCTCTTTACATCCACCCCACCACCCCTTTCAACAATTCCTTGTTGCCAAAGGGGACCTAAAGGTGAGCATCTAGCCCATCAGCCTTCAGATTTGTCTCTTTGCTCTGAGTGAAATGAAAACGATGGAGGAGTGAAGAAGCTAGCTGATGGCTGGCTGACACCGTAACCTGAATGTGTGCCATTCTTGGCACTCACCTGACAGGCACAAAACCAGTGCTTGAAGAGCTGTGGCAGGTCCTGGTTGGAGAAGGTGTCTGTTGCCTCCCTCTCTGTGCACATGAGCATTCACTGGGCTATTCTACTACCCACCACCAGTTAAAAGAGCAAAAGGGAATGTTTCACAGCACAGTGTAACAGGTATTGGTATGTTTTTAAAAGTAGTAATTGTTTATTGTAGGCAGCTGTAAGGTGCCTGTTACATTCATATTTGTAAACCAAGCATGGTTTTGACTGAACTAGCTCATCAAGGGCAAGCAACTTAAGGCCTGAAGTGAGGTGAAAAGAGAGGTTACTGAATTCAGCAAACTGGATAAGAAATTTCTGTATAAAGGGAAAAGAGAAAAAAAAAAGCCCATGATGGTAATTTATTTCTCAGGGATACTTTGTTCTTTTTTAGAGGCATCTGTATCAAGTGAGGAAACACCAAAAATTGATATTCTGATCAAGAAAAGGCACAGATGAGTTAAAAGCATGCTGGTAAGTTGGTAGTGACTGAAGAAGCAAGAAGAGCAAAGAATTAAAACCCAAGGTCGGCCTGTTATCCAACATACTTTGCTGCCTCCGGCCTTTCCGTACCTGCAAAGGCTGTGGTTAGTCACCCTTCCCACTGACATTTTCCTACGCTTGACTGCTGAAATCCTCTTCCTGCAAAGCCCTGTGGGTTGGAAAGACATGCCCTTGGTTTAGTGGGGCCCAGAGGGAGGCTGTAAGCCTGGGTCACATTTTCTGAACTCAGTCATGGTCAGTGGATCAGTGCACAGAAAGTGGAAAGGTATCACAGGCTGGGTACAGAGAGCAAGCCCGTTGTTCAGCCTGTGCTTCCTGGCAGGAAGAGCAAGAATGTAGTGGCACAGGTGGAGCTTCCTTGTGTCTTGATAAATTGTATCCCTGTGCTGTGTACCAGTATGAGTACTGCCTGTCTGCCTGTCTGAAGAGCAAGGCAAAATCTCAAAGGGCTCTTACCCGAATCCAGGAACACCGGTTTCTTTCCCTTTCACCAGTCAGAAAGGAGAAGCTGCCATCCAAAAATTGGCAAGACAAATGACTGTAGAGCTTTTCCATCCTGTGATCTGGGAAAGCCTCTGCAGATTTGTGCCACCAAGGGATTCTCAGAGAAGCCAATATGCACCAACTTGTCCTTCAAGCGCCTCGTGCCAGTTCCCCCCATGCCAGTGGGTGCCAGTGAAGATCCCTCACCTCTACCTGCAGGGATGGACTGTATGGTTCCCACCAATGCAGTTCTTTCTAGCTCAATTTTGAGTTAGAGACGTGGTATTCCTACCCTTTTCAAGCTCACATCAGAGCTGTTCAGCTCAGACTGATGTCTACTAGTCACGCACAGCTCTGCTGCCAGGGCAGAGCAAAGGCTGCTTACGAAGCCATGCCCAGCTCAGGTTCTCTCACCCTGTGTGCTGATCAGCCTGCCTGCAGAGTGCCTTGTGGCACAGAATCCTGTTTTAATTTTTTTTTTTCAATCCCAGGTGGGCATTGTAATAGCAGCCCCCGATTAAATTCTTCTGGAAGGTAGAAGAATTCATTTAATTGTTCATTTAGAAGTGGTCAGCTCTGCCTACCTTGCTTACTTGCTTAGGCACAGAATGTACTTCCCAAATGAACGTGTGGAGTCACAGGTCATCATTCTCTCATTTCGGCCCACAGTCTAATGGGGTCCCTACAGGAAAATTGAACCAGTACGGGTTGGAGGTCTTGGCTGTGCGTGTTACATGAACAAGGATTTCCCTTTACCTCACTTTGCCTATGTATGCCATTTACATTTGCATACTCTTATCTCACTGGAATTTTTTCTTCCGAGTGAAGTTTTGCACTGCCCCCAGCACCTACAGGACTTGTCTTGTACTACATGAGAAGGGACTGTAGGAGGAAAGCATTCTACTCAAAGCAGAGACATTTCAGATTAAAATGCCAAGGCTGAGGAAGAACTTCTGATTTCCTTGGTTTTATTTTGGAGCCAGTAATTCGGCAATACAAGATCTGCCAGGGATCAACCACACGCCTTTGCTAGGCTGGCTCAGGCAATAGGCTGTAAAAGCAAATATGAAAAACGGTGGAGAATTAGATTTTATTGCTCTTTCTTCCAGAGCATTCATGAAAATTAATGGCCATTTCATTCACAAGCTCTTTCCATTACTGGTAGGGGTATCATAAAAACAAACCCTAGTTCTTTTTTGCGTGTCAGTGCCTGAGCTGCCTCAAAGTATTTTCAGTAGCTCTTGTGAGGCAATGTGACAAGAAGATATTTTTGAAGACAAACTGGTGTGCCATTTCCATAATTAAAATTGCATGTTTCCTGCAAGTATTGAGCCCTTTATGGCTTCAGCAGCATACAATTGCAGACTTTGAAATAAATTCTATCCTGGTAAATACATCATCTAAGCCCCCACCTTAGTGTCTCACTGTAATCTGGCCAAAAGCAATCATCAATACCGTAGCAGGTAAGAGAAAAATATAGGTTGAAAGGCACATAGAAAACATCTCTAGAAAATGTATTTAGAACATACCCTTCTCTTGCCTCTATTGTTTTACAGTCAAGAATTTCCTGAGCAGGGAATCTATTCTTGCCCCTTTTACCCACACAGCCATTGTAAGGTGCACACCATTTTTTTTTGCTTCCAAAACATCTGTAAGTCTTGTTTCCCTTTTGCAAATTCATACATAAGTAAAATTAAAGGGTTTTCCAACCCAGGTGTTTTAGTGCTGTGTTATTTACATGTCTAAACATAGGCACCTGCATTTCAGTGTGAGAAACCTGTACCCTGTATTGCACATGTTCTGTGAGTAAAGCGGGAACTTGTTTTCAGTGTCTGCTGGGAAGTGATTTTCCTCCTAGTCAGTTGTAACTTCCCCAGTATGTGTAGGCTATTGTTAAGCAGACAATAGATAATAGCCTACCTACCAGCTCACCTATCCAAGCAGCACTCACCTAGCTGCAACGGTTTAATACTGTTGCCAAAGATTTTCCCGAAGAGGAAGATAGGCACACCTGCCCATAACCTGGGCTCTCCTCTCCTCCCTTGGGTCGCATCCTGCCTCCAGGATCCGTCTTGATGCCAGCATGTCTGAGTCAGGTAAAAGCACAGAGCTTAAAAATGATGCAGTCAGCTGTCTCCTACTCTGTTTATTAGTTGGGTGTTTAGTTTGGACCAAGCTCGTCACTCTTCACGCGGGAAACTCCCATTGACTTCATTGGGAACACTGTCTGAGCAAGGATTTCTGAGCAGGGCTTCTTGCTGGAGGATGGCAGGACAGGACTGAGCACAGAAGTACTTGGCTCCTACCAGAGCAGAGACAGTCAAACAGCCATTCCTGATTTTTAATTGCTGGCCTCAAGGGACTTCGCAAATGTGAGAAGTACTATTATCCCTGTATTACAAAAACTGATTACCGAAACATAAGGGTGAAGCTAAATAAGGTAGTGTTTTAGGAATTTTTGGTGGCAAATAAGTGTCATCATGTGATGCAAACTGGGTGAATGCAGAGCTATATTTACCTACAATGGATGGCGCATTTCTGGGAAGAGTTTTAAGGAACAACTACTGGTGTGCACCTTCTACCATCTTGCTTTCCTAAGGTGCAAGTCCCCACCACTGTTCACGACATGTTCTTTTAGAGCATTCACTCTTCTAAGATTGCTTCTGGCTTTTCTCACAGTATGACAAGAAGAGCAGTGTCCAGCACGTGTGCTACCAACATAGATGCTGCTGGCCCTTCTCCTGCACACCTGCAGGAGCAAAGCCAGACCCAGTTTACATTGACTCCATGTCCAGGAAAGTCTAGCCAGGCTCACACAGATCTCGAATGGGGCAGGAGGAGGCGGTAACACTTCTCAGTATTTGTTATTGAGGTCTGTAAGCTCTGGTATCATTAGACCTGCGGTCAGTGCTGTTTCTGATGACAGCAGTCGCACTGAGCTGTTTGACTCCGTACCGCCAGTGTGAGTCTCAAGCTTCAGTCAGCCTTCCACATGAGAATACGTGCAGGTAGGTTCAAAAAAATGTCCTGCCAGAAATATTTTAAAAGACCATCCTGTAGCTGGTGGTTTTGTGCCAAATACACTTCAACTACCTGAAAACCCACATAATGATAAGAGCAGCTTCTTCCCAGGAGTGAGGCAACTGGGCTGGGAAGTATCCAGGACTGTCTGGACAGGTGGCAACACTGGATGGACAGTGGGAGGGAAGATATAATTTCTTCTTGTATAAAATAACTAGAGAGATTTTAAAATAATTTTCTGATGGAAAATAGTCTTTCAAAACCTTTCCTGGGAGGCACTTGCTGACTTGCTGCCTGAATGCTGCATCTGAAGCAGATCACTTGCTGAAATACTGCATAGGCTGTGAAATTGTGGAACTTGCCTTATTATGTACAAGCCAGGGGTGCACAAACACTATATATTCCATCTCACCCTTTCTTTTCCATTCTGTGGCCTTAGATGAATTCTGGGGGAATACCCTTTTCCCAGAGAGTTTTTCATGAGGCAATGTTTGCAGCAGACAGAGATGCCACCACTGAGCTACAGGTCAATACAGACAGCCAGAGAACACAGCCTTGACAGGTTTGTTTGGCTTTCTACTCCCAGAATGAACAACACTATTTGCTGCAAGCCTCCTGCATCACTGACGTATTTCAAAGAGACATGTCCAAATCTTCAGGGGTTTTATCCGGCTAGCAACGTAAACTTCTGCCTTTCCAAACATTTCAGAGGTCTTTAGGGGTTCCGCTTCACCCGTTTCCATAATTTGGCTATGAGAAGATTGTAGGCTGTCTTCTCACTTATATTTCTACTGGGAAATACCAGATGGGCTTTAGTCTGGCTATAGATGTTGATTTTTTGGAAGAAGTCCCTTGAAGTGAGTGAATGGAAGGGAAAGAGATGCTATTCAACACCAAACCCACAAGCAATGAAATGTAACTAAACAAAAATAAACCAAACACCCCAAATTCTGAGGATAAAAAATGTTTGACTTAATATGGAAATAGGGAAATAAAGAGACGTAATGAATGATGAACAGTTTACTCTGTTATGTATTTGTTGTCCACAGCCTATCCCTGGCCCTCTAAACAACGTGTGTTTCTTAACCAGGCCCTCAAGAACTTGCTTAGGCAATCCTGGCACTGGCTTCTGTGGGGGCAGCACTTAACCCCTAGCACACAGTGTATTTTGGTTTGTGTCACAGCTTCATCTGACGGATATTGGACAAATTATTGCAAGCCCCGTTTCATTGCCTTGTTGTCACACTCGTGTGTGACGCTACGTGTGTGCAAGCTGCGGAGAGGGGCAGCATGTTGAAAAGGAGAGAAAGGGGGGGGGCAAGGGCCAGCCTGCGAGCACAGAGGCCTGAAGTGGCATGAGGGAAAAGGTGTTGAAAGCAGGGTGGGAGAGGATTAGCAGGTTGAGGACTAGCCTTTACAAGAGAGCAAGCCGGGGGTAAGGAAGAGGTTGACAGCCCACAGGCATTACTGCAAGGAGGAGGAAAACGACTGTGTGGCATGTTCCGCCACACCAATTGCTTCAGAAATTGGTATTGAAGGGAAAAAGAATTCAGCTAATGGAGAGAGCAACATTGATGCTGTGACCAAAGGCTAACAGGCATGCCACACCGAACATGTGTTTATGTCAGAGGCAGCAGAAGGATCACAGATTTGGCTGGCACTTGGGATGTGGGGGCTGTAGGCAAAGTGTGGGGCTCCACATCTAAGCGTTCAGGATGTATCTGGTTCAAAAGCCTAAAAACAGTTAAAAGGCTTAATTTGGCTCCTTTGTTCTTGCAGGTAGGAATAAAAATGAAAACTCATCCAAGCCCTGAAGTTACCTGGTGACTCTGATAAGCAGTTGAGATGTCAATGTGATGTGCTCCACATAAAGGCAACACAAAGGTGAGCCCTGCCCAGAGAACTGAAATGTAAGTATGATGGGCAAGATAAAAGGCTGATATAATGCAGAGGAGGAAGGCACAAGGTAAGAATAACATGAATATGACAAGATCATGACAGTAGTTTCAACACACTAAGACTAGCTCTTTCAGCAGACAACCAGTGGCTCAGTTGAACATTTGGAAGCAGTTTGGAGGACAATGAGGATGCCAGGAGGGTCCTCTTGCAAAGCTTAATAAAAGAGATCCTTTGAAATCCTGACAGCAGCAACATTAAAACTATTCCTGGCTGTGGTGAGGGGCCTCTTGAGATCTGGCTGTGCTGGAGATTTGGGAAGGCATAGAAACTTGCAAGATGAGTATTAATACTCTCTGCTCCTGGCTCAAAATGACTGACAGTGTTTCTGGATTATTTATTTAACCTCTCATTTCCCCTTTGGAAAAGTGGCTTCATACAACTTGTTTCCTTGTAAAACTCTTTGGGGTGCTGGTACATTTGACCTTCCTCAATACAGTGACAGCACTGGGCGAGACCCAGAGAAGGAATTGGGTGAAACCAGCTGGAAAGAGGCATGAGATTAGAACCGAATGGGTGATAGTCAAATATGTCAAGGGATGTTGAACTGAGTGAACTCAGAAGCAACAGGTAAAACATTGTAATTTGTGCACAGCATGAAGAGTTGTGACTCTAGCAGCTCTCATACTGCTGCCTGGCAGAGCGGCTGCTGCCTGCTCTCTCCTCTACCTCACCTCTCTTCTGCCTCAGCCCTTTCTCCTGCTTCTCTTTGGCAGTTTTCTTCTTTGTGTCATTTGACTTTCTGGTGCATTCTCATGCTTCATTGCCCATGGCCCAAGTGCCACGGTGCCCTGCTCCCTGGGACAAGGTGAGGGTTGCTGCTGAGGCCACCCACAGTTCACACACCACCAAGGTGTCCAACAACTACAGACCATTCAGAAACTCAAGCCCTGTTTTCAGAATTGTGGCTCAGTTTTGCTGTGGGTTAGAGGGTTCCTATGGAAGACAGGAGTGAAGTTCCTAAATCTGCTTTCTCACAAGTGTAACCAGCACCTTGCTGCCAGCACCTGCAGCTCAGCAGCCACCTACCACCTTGATGCATAACCCAGCTGTCAGCCTTGCGCTGCCCGCAAGGACCCCTCCAGTTCTGCTTACACCTTGCTCAGTTTTGATGAGCTCTCCCTTGAGCCTCACGGGCAGCTGGTGATCCAGAACACAGAGGAGGCAAAATATTAAAGTGCTGGAAAAGAGCTACAGAAATTAGGAGTGAACCTTACCCTTGCTCCATCACCGTCACATTCCAGTACCACTACGACACGAAGTGACACAGGATCACAGCGAGTGAAGAGAAAGGCGTTTGGACATGGGAGGGTCGATGCCACTCACTGGGTATGTTACCTGCAAATGTGCAGCCACTGAAGGAAACAAAACCATAAGGAATTCCGAGATTTGCTGGGATGATCTGGGTATGGCTGGGGAATGCCCCTGTGCTTTCACTCGTGGAAGGGAAGGGTAAGGGTCTCGCGAAGGTGGGGGGAGGGGGGACCGTTCATGGAAGCCTAAACCACTGGCCGGGACAGTGACTGGGCTCGTTTACTTTCTGGGAATGGTGCTCCCGTGTTGGGACAGGGTAGCGTGAGGCGGGGAGCAGTGGGTTGCAGGGCGTGCGGACTTCCCGGCCGGGAGACAGAGGCCGCCACTCGCTGCGGGACAGGCAGCGGCGGGATCACGTCCCCGCCTCGCCCGCGGCACCGGACCGCGCCGGGGGTGTGCCGGGGGCGGAGCGGGCCGGGCGGGC
>VYXC01008653.1:292595-364247 GCA_013397175.1 Platysteira castanea
ACTTCAAGCGGGAGAACATGCAGCACTTCTGGGACCGGCGGGCCACGGCGGCGGTGGCCGAGACCTTCTTCCTGGGCTGGATCGACGAGCAGGTGCTGCTGGTGCAGGGCAAGGAGGAGCACCTGGAGGTGCTGCGGCAGGGCTGGGCGCGCCGCTCTCTCAAGCCCCCCAGCGGCTTCCACATCAAGTGCCTGGGTAGGTGCCTCCGGGCCGGGGCCCGGGCCCGCGGAGCTGCCCCGGGGCACCCGCCGCAGGTGCCCGGCGGGGTCCGGGAGCGGGGGCGGAAAGGGAGGCCCTCCCCGCCGCGGGGTTTTAGCTCCCAAAAGTGGGTGTGCGCGAAAGGGGTGAGCCGGGACGGGAGCGGTGGCATTTCAGGGATACGGCTGAGTGGGGTTCTCCGGGAGAGCTGCCGGCCACGGCTGTAGGGTCGGTTGGAGAGGTGCGTCCCCCCGTTCCCTTCAGCGGGCGAGGGTGAAAACATAAGTTGGAAGTATTGGAATATACCCCCTGCAGGATGAAGTGCCCGCTGACCTCCTACGAGTCGGCTCCGCCCGCAGCGTGCTCCTGGGGCCGCTTGGCTCTGGAGTTAAAAGTTCGGTTTAGTATTTCCAGGTGTGTTAAAACAATATTTCACTTTCTATTCGGCTCTACTTGCTGGATCAAACTTGTGTCACAGTGTTACTGTGAGGTGTCTTCCACAGCGAGAAGCAGTAGTAGGAGATGAGTAACATACGGTTTTTAGCGGTGCAAGGCAGGTGGCATTTGGAGCTCTAAACGGCAAGTCTGATGCTGTGGTGGGCTGAAGGTTCAAGTTACAGTGTGATTCCCCTAAGGGAATCCCATCGGTGTGCTGTGGTCTAGGACAAAGCACACCTCATCCTGCATTTTCTTTAGGAAACGAAAAAATCCTAGCACGGAGAGGAAAAATGTTTCAGCACTTATTTTGACATGAAAAAAAAACAACAGACAAAGCAAAAAAACCTCAACCCAACCTCTCCAGCACCACCCCCAAACCCTAAGATATAAAGCTGTGGCTATTTGGTGGGTATACTGGGGAGTTGTGAAGAACAACAGAGCAGAAGTTTTTCTTAAGATTTAAGGCAACTCAACATTCATCACAGCTTGAAACATGCAGCTTCTCTTACAGAGAGAAGGAAAATTGTGAGGATTTGCTTTGTTGCTGGCTTCATTACTTCCCATAGCTGCTGCAGTGATGGTGAGGCAACTGTCTTTTCCTCGTGTAAAATCTATATCATCTATGTCCTATGCAGCAGGCACCATGAACAGGTCACAAAGCTAGAGATGGTCTCTCTGTGCTGGAAGTTTCTGACCCTTAAAACGGGATGCTTCCATGTATTTCTTTTTTAAAAAATTAGCTGAGTAAGGTTCCTGAGAAAAATGGAACATGAATATTCGAGGTTTCCCAGTTTCCTGTTTTTAATCTGGCTTTTGAGTGTTTTTAGCTGCCTTTGTCCTTTGGAATAAGCAATTCAGACTCTCATCATTTCTAGTTATTAGCAGTCTTGTCTCTTGCAGGGTTATCAGACACTTGTCTGTCACTCACTATTTCCCCATCAGACCCACTTGAATGTTACCATTTTTTTCTAAGCTGAGAGGGAAGCTCAAGACAAGGTGCCCTGTTAAAAATGAACTGATGGACCTTTTTTCCTCATAATAGCAAATTTTCCTCTGATCCTCAGACGACAAGACACTGTTGCAGAGCAGGTGGTTAATCCTGTTCTGGTGATAGAAAAGTTGTCTGTGATCCACCACTATTTGGAGAAGGGAAGAAGTTGGGCAGTGGTTAATGCTAGGTGCTCAGCCTAGCTCACCTGGGCTTTTTGGCTGCAGTTGGACGGAAGATGAAGAGCTTTTGAATTGGCCCTGTCACCTGACAGAGTGTCAGGGTCAGTGTTTGATTTTTGAGGTGTTCCTGGACCTTGCCCATTGGGTGACATTCCTCAGCCTGCTGCCCAGGAGGGCTGTGGAAAGGTGCATTCTGACCTTGACTTTACTAAAGGCATACAAGGAATGCAAACAGGTCTTTGTGGCCTATCTTAAAATATGGAAACAAAACTTTTGCTAGAAGTTCACGTTAATAAGTAAGCTCACTGGTGTGCAAATAATATGCATTCCTTTGGGGGGTTATCTTTGCCGCAAATTTACAGAAGACTGGAGCCAGAGTTTTTCATTTGATTTTAAAAATAGCAAAAGCCTCTCAGTATTTGATTAAAGGCTATGCAAGAAGAGCAGGGACCTGTTGGAGTCTTGCCTGTTGTGTAGTGCCTTAGCTGTGCTAAATATGATGGGAGGAACTGATTGGTTTTTATTTTTTTCTACTGTTTTTTTTTTCCCCCATTCCCAGACTGATAATTCAGGTCTTGTATCTAAGTCGATTCAACTTGCACTTACTGTAAAGTTAGGTAGTTAAAGAATTGTCAAAATAATGGGCTTGTCCTGTGGGCATGAGCATCTGCTTAAATGCATGTAATTGTATTTTCAACATAATTAGGTACCTAATGTGTAAATGGCTGTGACTTATTGAGGAACTCTCTCACACTTCATTATCTATTTTGTTTCATTAAAGCAGCGAACAACACATAGACAAAAAGAAAAAGTTCCAATGCTTTTCAGCTTGAAAACAAATGTGGTTGGTATCTTAGGCTGATAGGAAAACCTGCCTGCTGGGAGTTGCAGAATAGTAATATTTTACTCCTGTTAATAAATAACTGGTGGGGTCAAGGGGAAAAAGTGGCACAGTGTTTTTGATGAAGGTGACACTGCTCTTTTCTCTTGCTCTGGTCCAGCTGGTAGTCCCCATGCTGCGGTGGGAATAGGGGTTGCCATGGCTGGGCATGCACAAGGGACTGACCCAGGGGGTGTTTCTCTGCACCCCAGGGCCATTGGAATACCTGGACAATGCTGTGATAAGTTGTTGGGTTGGTTCTTGTCTCATTTCTCAGCTGGCTGTCTCTTTGCAGAAAGGTGGGAGCAGATTTCTACCTCACCTGCCCCTGCAGTCCAGCTGGGATGGAGTAGCTGGACAACCAGCTGCCGGCCCCAAGGTTGTGTGGCGGGGAGCATGCCAACCTCCTGCTGCTGTCTGGCATGGGATAAGGGACAGAAACCTCAGCTGCACAACCTCCATGCACAGGTAGCTGAGAGCCTTGATCAACACTTCCCTTCCCCTATATTGTTAAGCACTAACATGACCCAGAAATCACAACTGCAGCCAGACTTTCAAGCCTCTGCTGATGTTGCTGGTGTTTCTTGTTCATTGTGGTCCAGAGCCCTGGCTCTGATGGGTTGTGATGGCTGTGGAGATAATAACTGGAGGAAAAAGTAGCTGCTGAGAAGGAGGGAACACTAAACCTCTAATGCTCATAGCATGTTTTCTGCTGCTGGAATTGTAAAATGTAAACCAGGAGAGACTCACTGCTGAATAGTCTTCCCTGGCTTGATAATGAAAAGTTAATGAAAGTATAATCTGTAGTTAACAGGGACTGGACAGTCATATTGTGCTCAGTGCAGGTGTACCTGAGCCACAAAGTGAATGGATTAAAATCCACATGAGATTGCTGTGTCTGAAGATTTGAATTATAGAATTAGACCTTACAATTAAATACAGCAGGAATATGAAGCAAATGAGAAATTTGCTTATAGCACTGACATCTTAGGGCTGGAGGGTACAGGGGATGAAGTGATTCATCTGTGACTTTTAAACTTACTCCTCTGGCAGTTTTCTTAAACTGAAGGGTTGCATCATAAAAGCTTGCTCAGTGACCAGTTTTGCAGTGATCAAAGTTATTTGGATATTAGGAAATTGTTGGGTGTATCGAGGTTTTAAGTTTGGCTGAAGGAGAAACTTTGGGAAACATAAGCAGTGTTTGAATAAACAAAATCCCCGACCAGCACTTGCTTAATATGTTGATTAGGGGGTCAAGGAAGCCTTCTATCTATAGGTCCAGTGATGAAATTCATTGTCTTCGGAAGCTCTCTTGTAACTTTGCAGGGCTTTTGCAACTTAAGTCTTTAATGAGCGTTAGTATTTTAATAGGATTTTTTTTTGACACACCTTCCATTTGCACTCACTAGTATTTGTCATCCTGGAAACTGATTTTTTTTTCCCTTTCAGCTCTTCTGTGCAAGGTGCTGTCAGTGTAGTAGGATGTTCCACCTCATTTTCATGTCTTCATCGCCTTTTGTGTTCCCAGATGAGACTTCCTTCTGTATCTCTTGCGCTTGATTTCTGTGTCAGGGACAATGGGCATCTTTGAGAGGTTTTCATATGCTTTGCAGAAGGGCCATGCCCTTTTGTAGAGATTGCTTGAAAAGAAGTGACCAAACTTTATAATAACCCTTTGGCCATGCCCAGAGCAATTTCTCCAATTAGAAGCTGATGTTCAGATGGAGTTTTTAAGAAATGTATGTGCAATAATTAAACTAACTAGCAGGAGTTATAATTCAGCAAAGCCGGCAGGGCCGGGCTGTTGTGCATTGTTCCTGCTTGGCCATGCATAGGGGGGAAACTTTTTTTGCCACGCTGGGAGTTGGAGCTAAGTGCTCCCTTTCTTTTCTCTCCCTGCCATATCCTCTCATGCCACCAAAAAATTAAATTAACACCCCACCAGTTTAGGTTCAGTAATTTTCACAGTAAGTTTTTCAGTCATTAGTGGATGATTATGCTGAAGTGTAGACTGTTGGACATTAAATGTTGTTCATCTATAGACATTTATAAAATGTGAGTTTCTTTTTTTCCTCCCAATTATCTCCTTTGTATGATGAAAATTTCTTTTCAGTGAGGGAGCATTAGGTTTCATAGTAATAAAACTTCTGATGGCTTTACCACACACTCAACTACACCTTTTATATGCCTCGAGGTATTACCATGGGAACTTTGGTGGATTTAAACTACAATTTTTTTTTTTGTCCTTCTCTACCACTCCAACCTAGAGCCAGTTAGAGATTCACTAAGCACTTTTTGTATCTGAGGTGGTTATTGCAGCCTGAACAAAAAATAAAATGGGTAAAATTAAGCTTATGGCCAGGCTGAAGTACTTATGAATTTACTCCCAACTCTGAGTAAAGAACTTCACTGTTCACAAGTGTTGGGTTGGGCCTTTAATGTAATTTGTAAAAGCAGCTTTCAGAGGCTGGGGAGACAGAGACAAGAGCTAAATGAGTATGGACTGCATATAAAGTGCCTGATTTCTCAGTATGTGGTTTGTGCTTGTGTTGTGGGAATGAAGTCTTGGAGTCAGAATTGCTTTCTCCTCTTTAAAGAGAACTGTGGATGGCCTGCAAGGCTAGTGCTAGTCATCAAAAATGTATTGTGAAAGTAAAAAAACACAAAGGAGGGAAAGATATGGCCTATTTAATTTCATTTTTTTACTCAAAGCAGCTTCTCTTGAACAAGCAAAGTCAAATACGCAGATCTGTGGTATTCATTGTGCAACTCAAGGGAAGGATTTATAAGGTTAATAGCCAGCTAGTACTGTCTCCCCACCTCCTTCCTCCCCACAAAGAGCACCATTGTATGGGAAAGCATCTTTTCCGGTGGCAAATAAGTCATCCACCCTTGCAAGTTAAGTGTATGCTCTGTGTGAAAAGCAATGCTGTAAGGGAGCTGTGGTGGCTGAGAGCAGCCCTTGGCCATGGGGCTTTGACAAAGCAAGAGGTCTCTCACTCTCTCCATCTCTTTGTTTGTGCATGAGGGTCTGGTCTTTAATTAAATGCTCCTCGTTCCCTTCCTCAAAGGGCCCTTGTCTTTGCCAGGGAGCAGCACAGTGGGTGTGCACTGCATAAAGCCCTTGTCAGGTGTTATTCGCAGCACTTAAATGGGCTCCTGGGCTGCCAGCATCATGTGCCACCAGACCAGTCACTAAATGACCTTTCCGTCTGTCCCGCTCTCCTTTTTTACGTAGTCATTTTTGGATTTAAGAAGACTGAGGTGAATGAGATGTCCAGGGGCCATGCAATGGATAACCATGGAGTTGCTAGTCATAGGCACCTCCATCCTGCCTGCTCATTTTTACCATTTTGTGGCATGAAACCTCAGTTGTGTTTCCCCTTTTGTCCTGTCTTTGTAATTTGCTAGTAAGACGCATGTTGTTAAATATTTTACTTATCAAACTGTAATAATTGTACTTGACTAAATACAGATCTTCTATGTGTGTTGCTGCAGTTTAAAATTTTGCTTTAAATGAGTTTTCATTCATAGAATGGCTTGGGTTGGAAGAGACCTTAACAATGATATCATTCCAACCCCTGTGCCGCGGGCAGGGAACCTTCCACTAGACCAGGTTGCTCAGAGCTCCATCCCACCTGGCTTTAAGCGCTTCCGGGGTGGGACACCCACAGCTTCTTTTGACAACCTGATCCAGCGCCTCACCATTCTCACAGTAAAAAATTTTGCCCTGGTATTTACTCTAAACTTACTCTCTTTCAGTTAAAGGCCATTTCCCTTGTCCTATCGCTACACGCCCTTTTGAAGTCTCTTTTCCAGCTCTCTTGCAGGCCTCCTTCAGGTACTGAAAGGTACTAGAAGGCCTCCCCAGAGTCTTCTCAATCTGTCTCCAAAAGAGAGGTGCTCCAGACCCCAAGCCTGGAGAAATGTGCATTTAGTGCACAGAGAAAGGCTCTAGGAAGGTCAGCTGTGTCTGAAAACACTGCTGTCCCTGGGCTTGACTGGCAGGTTTTTGTTTCAGCTCTTTTGTAAAGGGAATGACAACAAAGTTGGCGCTCTCTCCCAGCAATTCTGGTGCTGCTTCCTCGGGCCATGATTTTGGATGGTAAACCTATCCTCCTTTCTGCAGGCCAGGAGAATCACAGCTTGTCCACCAACAGGATGTGCCAAAGCATTACCACATTCTTGCCTGCACTTGGGACATCCTTTTGGAGAGTGTAGCAGAAAAGGTGCAACCCAGATGGATTGGGTGTCCTCCAAAACTCCTGGCATCAAAAGCTGCCTCCCAAGCAACATCACTCCTCCCCTTGACTACAGCAAACACGATAGGCAGGCTTCTCTTTTCTTTTAGTAGTCAAGGAAAACCTGAAGTGTTCAGAGAAAATAAAAACTGCAGCCAGATGGTGGTTTCCCCTGAAGAAGCTGTGGTTGTGAAATGTGAGGATGGAAGGAACTTCTTAATAGTTTTCTGCAATAACAGAGTTTTAACAGGGTTCTAAAAATTCAAGCTGTCCCCAAACGTCTTTCTTTGTTTTAAATACAAAAACATAAATGTGTTGATTATTTTCTAATGATGTTGACTGCTGGGAATGTTATTGCAGTCTCTGGTTTCTGATGTTGAAACTGCTGCCTGGGTGGGCCAAATCTGGAAAGATTTTTAAGGGTATTACATTCTCGGAATAAAATTCCTTCACCTAATATGTAAACAGGCTTTCTTCTGTCTGCTGTACTTGATCCCTCTATTAATGACCTGGGATTTCGGCTGAGAACTGTGATGAGAGGTATCTGAATGTAAAGAATGTACAAACACATATATTTTGATGAAACAAAGTGTTTTCATGTTGATATTTGAGCAGGTCTTCACGCTTCCTTTTTTAATTGGGCTCCTGTTCTGAGCCGCAATAGCAATTGAGCCCATGTTCAAAGGTCAATAACTACTGAGGGAATCTGAATCTGAATAGTGGTTCTTCTATTGATTGCATTTCTTTTCTGTAACAGAAAATCAGTGGTGTAATATTACCATCAGCACTTATTAAGCTATTTTTGGTTTTCTTATGAAAGCAAGTTACTATTCTGTGCACTAAATTAATGCACAGAGTAATGACTTCTGTAGTGTATTTTCTGGAGCTGGATATACTTCTAATTCACCTAACATGAGACTTTGTTGTTCTTCTTCCACATGAGGACAGGATGGGGTACCAAAGCAGCAGAAGTTGGAGGAAAACAAAGCAGCCTTTTAGCTTAACCTTGAATTCCACTATCAGATAATTAATAAAAAGACACGCAGGTGTATCAAAGATTGCTCCTTTAGAAGTGCAAACCAATTCACTTAAACTCTGGAAAAAACCTCCAGATTTGGTTCTTTACAATAAAATCTGTATACTGTGACTGTGGAAAATGCTTCTACCTGAAAAGCTTGGTTTGGGTATGTTCCAGAAGCTTTAGTTTTAAAGCAATTTTTGCTAACTGTTAGTGCTTCAGAGGGTACATGTGCTGGCTCATGCGTGTCTTCAGAGGAGGACGAGAATGCTGAAGGACCCATTGCTGGCCCCGGTATGGGGAATCCCCCTGAGAGAGCACAATGGGCTCTTGGATGGTGACCCAATGGCTTTCACAATAACGTGGCCTAGAACACAGCAGCCTGCAGGACTGGGCTGGTCATGTGGCAGGCTGATTCCTCCTTCTGGTGCCAGCAGAAGGGGAATAAAGGTATGTGCTGGGGCTGGTCTGTGGCTGAGCAGGTGTCTCAGTTCCTGCATTGGTAGCAGGGCAGTTGCATTTCCATGTCCATCCTCATCAGTAACTGCAGCTCCAGTAACTCCTGCTTATCTGCTGCCTTGCAGCTGCATGTGCTGCAACATCTTCTCTCACTGGGTGTATAGAGGCTCCTGGGAAGGAGCAGAACTGCAAGGACCATGTTTTCACTGGATCTATAAAACTTGCAGTGTATTATTAGCATTAGAACAAGCTGGGTGCTGCCAGTGTATATGAGATTTGGCAACAGAGTCTTAGGTATTATTGAGGGGCTATAAAATGAGTATTTCTTTTTTAAAAATTGAAACTTTTGTTCTTTAAAAAAGCCCTATTGCGAATCTAGCAAAACTTTTAGCTAAAGAAGAAAAATGAATATTGACTTCTTCAGATTATAAATGTATTTTCCACTTTAATCATAATATCAGTGGGTATCTTTCTCTATGCAAAGAATACAGAAGAAATAGATTTCTGGATGCAGCAGCCTTTCTCCAGGTCATTGGGAGAAAGACTTAATGGCCTAATAAATATATCATGTCTACTTACCTTATGTTAACAGTATCCTTGAGTGCATGAGGTTACAGGGTCCTGCTTCTGTGCCAATTGCAATGCATATAGTTTATTATTTATGTCCCTTTACAGAGATTGACTTGACATAAATAGGGTTTATCATTGCCAGTTAATTTATTGTGTTTGAATTCTAAAGAAGTAACTGAAGTCCTGTAAGCTCCATGTGATGCTGCAGTGAACTTCTGTATGTTTGGTGGGGCTCTTGCGTAGTTTTGGGGGTGAGGTTTCAGTTTTTTGGGGGGGTTGGTTTTTTGTTTCTGGTTTTTTTTTATTGCTTTTGTTTTAGGGGAGGTGTTTTACTCAAAGGATTCATGATGTGGTTCTTAGGTGCTAATAGTCCTCAGCCTGCCCTTGAGCCTTCCAGCCACTCTTCAGCATGTGTGGAACTGAACCATGCCCTTGACTCCCACTCCTGCAGACCAGCATTAAATGTTTGCTCTTCCGATTCTGCATATTGCAGGGCTAGTGCCCAAACAAATTCCCTTTTCACTGATAGATGAAATAACAATACCTGGCATTAAGAGAATGCTGAGTGGTTTTTTTGAGTTTCCCTGAAGGGCCTCTTTTGTCTCCACCATCTCTGCTCAGGGAAACCTGTACATACTGCTAAACCTGAGGGTGCTGTTGAGATGCTCTGGCTTTTGAAGTCAGGAGTAGGTCAGCAGCCATGTGAAGATTTCCATCCACTTGGTGTGCCCTCTGCTCCTGGTAAGGTTTCACAAGTAGTCCCTGTCCAGTGGGGTGGTCCAGGCTAATGTGGGCAGTCTTGGGAGCTCAAAGCAGAGGGTGAAACATCCACAGCACTGGGAAGGAGAGTAGAGGAAGAAGGTCCTGGTGGACTGCCCCTTACTCAGTGTTTATGTGGCTCGAAGGAGGAGAAAATTATGAACAGCTGAATAAACCTGAACAGATGTTTACAGGTGCCTGATATCACTTGAGTGGCCCTGGTCCGGTTGTGGGAAGTCAGCAACTTGCCTGGGCTATAAGGATGTCCTAATTAGTCACATGTTCACAAGGTGGTTTAACCAGCTGAAAACCAGGATTTTAAGATATATTTTAAAGCAAATACAATATCTCACGTAGTAGACATTATTAGCAGAAGGGGTTATTAAAAATAAATAAAAGGGGGAAGGAATTTTCTCACTTCCTTTGTTTCTCAGAGAAATTTTGTGCACTTAAGCATTCCCTGATGGAAGCTTGGGGTAATTTTCAGCTGGACTTGCTCCATATAGACACATGTATGAGGGTGTATATAGTGTTTTAAGTGCTGTATGAACAGAGGTTTTCCATTACTTTGAGTGGTCTTGATTCAACAAGGTACAGATACCCACATGTGCTTATAGTAAGTTAAGTCTGAGTCTGGTGGGAGGACTCACATTTTTGAACATAGGCATGTCATATATTCTTGTATTTTCTTGACTGTTGTTAAGAGATTTGCCAGAGGAATCTCTTCCTGGTTAATTTCAGAGTGGGTCATCTGTGTCTAAACCAGGAGTCCTTTGAGAATTAAGCTTGGGAATCCAAGATTAGTATTCTTTGCATTTTTATTTTGGTGTATACTGTACTCTGAGAAATAAATAGCAGAAGAGCTTACCCAGATTTTGTAGGTGCCCTCAGGAAAAGTATGAAGAGGAAGTCTTAATTAATATTTTGTCAATAGAGCTAAAGTCATGAAAAGTAGGCAACTGGATCTACAATCATTCTGATTTCTTTCCTTGGGTAGGAATTAGTGGCTATCGTCTTGTAATTTTTTATTTATGGCAGTAGCTTGTAACCTTTAGTTTATAGATTTCTTATTAATTCAAGGTCTTTGGTTTTGTTTCCAAGGTATTTTTTATTGTTAGTTTGTCTTTGCTAGAGGTGTACAGATAGAGCTCCTCAGTGGAGCTGATGCCAAATAGCTGCTGGAAGGTCTGTAGGGACTTGCTTCTTGGCTGCCTTTCAAGTGCAGTATGGTTGTAAAATGTTTTTGTGTCAGAATCACTACATCTATCATTGTTCTGCTTTTCTCTGTCAATAACTGGTCTCATTCAGTGATATATTTGTTCTTAAAGGGGGAGAACAGATTTATCTATGTGCCAGCATGTGAGTCTTTTCAATTTTTCTACTCAGATAATCATTGGGCTTCAGGTTTCAGTAGTTACTTAAATTAATCCCAGTGCTGTCTTTCCAGTCTCTTTAATGTTTGTGTTAAGAGAAAGGCCAAAACATATCCTGTCTGTTGGGAACCACTAGACACCAATCATCTGGTGAGATGGAAGAAAAGTGAGCTACAGTCTTCAGTGCTGACTTTTGTGATGAGTGACTGGGGTAAAAAGGAAATAATTTTGACAGAACTTTTCCCACTAGTTAGGACAGTATTTAACAACTGGGATATGCTATTTCAATTTTTCCTTTCTTTTTATGCTGGGAACACTTTTGCTTGTTGGCTTGCACACCCATTTCCAGTTCCTGAGGACTTGTCTGATTTATGCTGCCTCCTGTCCCTGTGAGTAACAATCCACAAGTGTGATGATCCTCACCTTTCTTTAGTTTGCAGATTACTGAGTTTCCAGTGAAAATAAAGCAAATATAAGTGGTGCTTTTTGCTTTTATCTTTTTATGGACCATTTGGAAGAGAGTTCACTGATCACTTGGGGACTTTCAGACCCCAAGTTAAAAACCCCTGACCTCGCCAGCTCCAGCATTTTACACCTGAATATGCAGGTACCTACCCAGCTGAAGCTTGTGCTCCCCTACCAGTATGCTGCAGACTTACCACACTTTCCCTTCAAATAATTCACAATTTATAATCTATGACAGCTACCCTGAGCCTCAGTGTTTGCTCTGCACCTTTTCCTCTTCTCCTCTTTTCTACAAGGGCTCCTGTGGAGGTTACTTTTGGAGCAGCAGGGTTGGCTGGCACTTTGACAGCTGCAGGCTGGAAAGCTTGGTCTAAACATTGTTCCTTGCCTTGTGTTTGAGAGCACAAGTCTTTTGGGGTGGAGAACTTGGTGGCTCTGTCAGATTGATGTGCTGGGCACTGCAGTGCTGAGCTGGGGCTAAAGTCCTTAGGTGCTCTCACAGTGCTAAACCTTATATAATGATATACACATAAGAGGTTACTTGGGAATGAGAGGTAATCTGTAAATAGGCAGACAGGCAAAGAATTCTTGCTCAAAACCTGCCTGGATTTGCTTTATCTGTTTTCTCACCACTTGGCAATAGTAATTACTTTTTGTGGCAGTCCTCAGCCTGCTTCATGAATGAGTTGCATGCATAAATTTTTTGAAGGATTTAGTAGAGCTGTCGTGAGTTGCAATTACAGATACTTAGATATGTGTTTGGGTTGAATCTGGAGCCATAAATTCATAATAGTCCATAAATGGCTATCCTTACTTTATTTGCTCTGGTTGTTAACTAAGAAAATGAGAGCAGGGCCTGATGGGTCAATAGGTGTAAGAGGAGATGTCATACTGTCCCAGTCTGTGGTCTTGCACCCTTGGTATGTGACATGTAAATACTACCTGTGATTGCACAGAAGGGAACTGGAGCCTCTCATGGTTTATATGGCGTTTCTTTCAATCAACTGCAAAACAGTGACTCTTGTGTGACGGTACCTGTAGGTTTTAGTACCGTATATGGCTTCTCACAGGCTTGTTCTTACCTAATTGTGGTAAGAAAAGATGAAATTTGCCCCTCAAGGCAACTCTGCATCTTCTGTTGAAGCACATTTATCAGTACAACCCTTTTCGAGTTTGTCAGTAGGTTCTCCTAGCAGTGGCAATGCCCAGAAGTACATCTGTGGAAGCGACCTACTCCTGTCCTGGAAAAGTAGAGGTGGAAAGGAAAGTGGTGTCTTGTGAGGTATCTTTCTTTTCACTTCCTGATACCACAGGGCTCAGTGCTTCTGCAAGATGACTAAGGTTTCTTTCAGCCTCGGGCTCCTTGATTTTTCCTGCATGTGTTTTAGCTGAACATAAATGCATCTGAGCTAGTTTTGAAGTAGCCAGCTCAGGTATGGTTTGCATTCTTCAGCTCCAGCAACAATTACGGTTTTCAGCAGTGTCTAACTCCCCTTGCTGCTCAGGGAGCCTGTGATGAACTGCTGCACTAAGAGACTCGAGTTCCTAGATTAAAGCTAGCTTGGGTTTATCCAGACTGCAGTGCTGGGATACTGTAACTCTCCTTTACAAACTGAGCTACTGCAGTGAATTCCTCAGGGCTTTTTGCTTCCTGCCTTTTGAATTTATTTTTCTGTGAACTTAGCAAGTGAGGCTTTTACCTTTATCCATGACTGACCTTTTCTCAATGCTATCTCTCTGCTTAAAAGCTCATGCCAGCATGTAAGCTCTTGTCAGCTTCTCCAGCAATGGCTTTGTGCCAGAATCACACCAGTCTAATAAAGTGCCCCTAACAGCCTGTCCCTTCTCAGCCTACCTGCCTCACTGCTTGCAGCATCATCGTTCTTCTGTTGGCTCTGCTCTACCTGCTTCTACAAATTCCACCTCCTTTGAAGACATCTTGTGTCTCCTGATGGCTCCAGAAATTTCACTGGCTGCATTTGGTGCTAGCTGGGACTGAGCCTTCAAAAGCTGGCTCTTGGAAATGGATATGGTGATACCATGCTTTGAAGTCAGACCACGTGTTTTGTAAAGGGCATGTTTTTGATCCTTAAAACCATGAGATGGTTAAGGCAAGGCATGATGCCAAACAGTGTGGGGAAAATGGGGTTGAGAAACCAACTGCTGAGACATACTAGGATAGATATGGGAAGTGCTTGAGTCAGTCTATGCCAGTGCTGTCCCTAACTGGCCTTTTTTCTTTCTGTTTACACTTCACTGAGGAAGGCACAGGTCCATTTTCAGATGTTTGACTGCAAGACTATAGTCCCTCCTTATACTTAGCAGGAACTGAACTTCCCTCTGTATCTGCACTGCCACAGTGATTTGAGCTGGTGTGGGTCAGCACCAAGGAGGTCACACAGCCTTTGCTCTGACATAGGAGCCCACAGTGTGCCACCTCAAAGGCAAAAACCTAACCTGGAGTGAGGAGAGAGGAAAAGAGAGTTCAGGATAAATTACTGTGGACCTGCTGCCTTATCTTCTCTGCATTATAGTCTTCAAACAAACATGTGTGGGTTCATAAGGTAATTTTTGTAGGAAGAGACCTCCATGGGTCTCTGGTCTGACCTCCTGCTTACAGCCATGACATTGGGTGAGTTGTTCCCACCATCTAACCTGTAACACCTTGTTGAAGACAGCAGCAGCTAACAGCAGCTCTGGTGGATCTTGTGGATGATTTCCAAAATTCCCGCATGTTTTGCTGTGGACAGGTCCTTTTGGAACTTTGGCTCCTGCCTAGCAGGTTCACCTGGTCTTTCTGCCTCCAGTTGCTGTGTGTAATGGGGGACCCAGGAGCACCCAGTGCTGTCTGGCTGTCTCTTCCACCCACGCTGTTTGGACACTGGCTTTCTTGAGGCAAACAAGATACCTTTTTGAATGCACAGCTCTGAACAAGATTAGGCAGCTGTTGCCTTTAGTTGAAATGTGTTTGTTTAAAAAAAAGTGTAACTCCTTCCCCAGCCTGCCTCAGATATATTTCTGTGTTTTGACAGATCCTTAAGGTGATTGACAGAGCTATAGTTGCCAGCAGCTTTTTATAGGAGCTTTTCTTACCATGCTTGTCTTGGGAAAGACTTTTTTTTTTTTTTTTTTTGGAACCACTTAATCCACAGTTTAAATTTTTTTTTCAAAGTCCCAGCAATAGCTGCTTTAGGTAATCTTGAAAGATCTTCTGCAATGTCCTGTGAGCCTTCCCTTTCTTTAATTTTAAATGCTGAGAAATTAGGTTGTGATGACTTGGTGACTGGAAGTTATGGAAAACAAATCAACCAAGTGCTTTTTCTTCCTCTCATAACCTTATTTCCCACTTCTTTGGTGACTTTTCTGTCTGTAGTTGATCTGCTTCTTGTGCAACCACAGTCTTTTTACTCAGCTCATTAAATCACGGTTTTTATCAGAGTTTAGACTCTCAAACTACCCTTAGACAATGTTTCTTTATCTCCTTATTTTATTCTTACCTCAACTGTGGCAGAAAACACTTGATGGAGGCTGCAGGCCTTGAAGTTGGTCTCAGAATAGAGGGGAGGAGGAGACATTGGCCATTCATACTTTTTTCCCAGTATTTGGCGGTCTGACAGACACCCTTTGGGCTATGAAAATACGTGGTTCATTGACTTGCAGAGAATTCATTATCTGAATAAATGACTTATTCAAAAAAAGAGAAAAATACCTAGATATATATTTTTGCATAGTAACGTCAGTAAACCCACAGAAAACATACAAAGTTTTTGAGTGTTTTGGCCCATCTGCGACAATTTCTAATACAACAGACGTATTAATCTGCTCCTGTTGAGACTGGCTGTGTTCAATGTGCCTGGTCAGTGGATTTGGGCATCTGCACCACAGCAGATCTGAAAAGGGGCTTGCTAAAGGAAGAAGCAAAGTAGATGGATGACCCTTGTGCTTTTAGAAGCTGTCACTTAAACCCTGGTGGGTTACTGGAAGAGGCAGGCTTCATAACTATAGACCTTCCCATCCCATCTTACATGAAAGATCCTACTTTTATTTCCATCAGTGGGAATTTCCTAGTGACAGTAGGAGTTAAATGGTACTTCTAGTGAAATGAGAAATAGAGATGCCTCAAGCTAGGAGGAACACAGGAGAAAAAGGATATATGATGGCACTTCGTCTGATTCTTTAATATCCATTTCCTCACTTTTTACCCAAGAAGATATGGTTTGCTGTTGCATTATTAACAGATCATCTTCTAAGGGTCCAGACGGGAAATACTTTCTTGATCCTCAGAAAGCCAGTGCTCTTTCAGAAACAATTTACAGCTTTCAGCATGGTTGAGAAGGTAACATGAATGATGACAGTTTGGTAAAACTATTCTGCAGTTGCTGGAGCTAAACTCACCCTGGACTGAGTAAAGAGGGGAGGTCCCACTTTTTACACTTATTCCAGGGTTACTATGAAGGCTACTGCTAAAGTTGAATGTTCATGTTAGTTGATAGCAGGAGTAAATAACTTTTTTCTATTATCTTTTGGACAAACTGTAGCTTTCTTTGTGGTCCTGTAAGTGGCTGTTTTCAGGGAATTGTAGAAGGGATGATGGAATAAAATCAAGCAATTCTCTGCTCATGTGTCCTAGTTACCCTGTTTTGCATTTAAACAATTGAGAAGCTTATATGTGTAAGCAAAGTTTGCTGCCAACTGAACAAGATTATAAACCTTTTCTGATGGTGTAACTCATACAAAATATGCTGCCCAAAGCATCACTAGAAATGTGATATAGTGGCATTTGCAAGCCCAGGCAAATATATAGAAGATTTTCTACATTTCTAAATGTAGAATCTGGAGCTGCCTGTCTGACTAACACATTGGCAAGAGCATGCCTGACTTTATTAGTTAGGAGTCTGTGTTTTGGCTTTATTAGATGGCACTACTTTTTTTGTCTTTCTGACTAGCTAGCAGTGTCTGGGCAAGCTATCTCACACTGTTAGCTCCTGACTTCTTGAAAGTAAAAGCATCATTGTGTTTCTTTGGAAATCTGCAAAATTTATTACTGTGTATTGTAAACAAGGAGGGGAAAATACAGATGTTATGCTAAAAGGATTATTGTTGATGCAGTTTGTATTACTTTCTTTCAGTCCACTTGCCACTCATTTAAATAACTTCCTTCCCCATCTCATGTTTGTGTTGGATGTCAGGGTGTCTGTTATTGTTCGTGGTGGTGGCCTGGGCATCCACACTCATGGCACTCATGACTAGGAGTTCACACTGATGACTGGACAATGCTGAGAATGCAGATGCACAACAAACACAATTATAATGTCTTTTTTTGCTTTAAAGAACATATTTCTTAGGTATATTTAAAGGCAAGGGTGTGAATCACCTTCGTAACTACAGTTGGCTTCATTTTTGTCTTTGAAGGTCACAGCTTTTCCTTTGGAGGAGTTCTTCTGTATTTATTCTGGCTGATGAGACAACTGGACCAAAGGTTTTTGCTCAGCCTTCTTTAGGCAGCAAAGTACTTGGACATTTTCTGTCTAAAGGATAGGAAAATATTTGAGAACATACTCAAGTTGATAACAAAAAGATAAATAGAATAGAAATAAATAGAACAAAGGCAGGAACTTAAGCTTCCTCTTTGATTTTTTTGAAACTTAGTGTTTTGCCAGTTTGGTTTGAACTTAAGGTATGCTTAGGAGTTTTTTTCCAAAAAACTGATGGTTTAAGAAATAGAAAATAAAATGGAGGGTAGTAGAGTACCAACTTTAAAAAGCCAGAGAACTAGAAAAGATGCAAGGACAGATATTCTTGAGGTTTGGAGAATAATTTTTGCATGTAGTAGCTATATTGTGGAAGCTGATTGAATATGAGTCCTGTGAGAAAATGAGTTGAGCAGTTATGTTTTTCTGTTTGGTTTTTTTTTTTTTTTCTGATGCAAGGATTTGGGAGTATCAAATTAAATTATTAGGAGATAAGTCTGACACAAACAAAAGAGCTGTATTTTCAGAAAACATAATAAAACAATGAATAAGTAATGTTTTAGACTTTTCGTATCCTCCATATCTTACATAAAAGATTGCTCATAAAAAACCCAAACAACAAAACGGCCTTTCCCCCTCAAACCTGAAAGTTTTTCTCTTCAAAAGTAAAGGGATACATTCACAGAAGAAACATTTGGCATACACAAGAACTTCTTTGTGTGCTGCCAGACCATTCCTGGCTCCCCCTGTGACTTATTTGAAGCTGGGTTTTGTAGCCACAGGTGGCTCCCAGCAGAGTTCACGGGAAGTGCGTGTGGAGATGCTCCTTTCTCTGCTCTGTGTTGTGCCAGTGGCCACCGCCTCTCAAGGGCCAGGGTGAGTACCTGGGCTGCAGTCTCAGAGCCACGAGAGTTTGGCTTGGCTGAGAGGTGGGCAGTAGGCACTGGAGACAGGGGCCCCTCCTCGGTGAAAACCGAGGCATGGGTGCATTGAGCAGAAGATCCCAGCCTGGAAATGCTGGTTTGCATTCCCATCGTGGGTTGAAGGGGGTCAGTGCACTGGTATGCTGCCTATTATACGATCTTCCTTCTACTTTTACAGACGCATCATTTTCTTCATCTGATAATTTGCTTCAAGGACCAGAAAAGTGAGTCTAAGGAATTTGCCCCCATTGCTGAAAGAAAAACCTGGGGACCTCCCAGAAGCTCATTATCGAGTTGTAAGGAGCTACATGAAGCCAGAGGTTCTTGGTGTCAGGGGCTCCTTACAAAAGGAGATATTTGCCGCAGTATTGACTTCAAAATGGACTGTTTTATTTAAAAATGCTGAGCTTGGAACAAACTGAGTGCAGCATATTAGTGGTTTTTGGGTCCTGATCTCTGCAAATGACAGAAGAGGAGATGACATGTCTCTTCATACGAGTACTTATAATGACTGTCGTGTTTACTCAAGTGAATATTTTCCATAGCATGACCATGAAGTAGGAATGTTTGGAATAACATGTAAATCAAGGGAAGTGTAGAGAATACTTTTGTTGAATAGCATGAGCAAGACAAGGATAACAGTTCATTAACACCTCCCATAAAAGAAAAAAATATTGCTACCTGTGTGATGTGAAACTATTTGGCAATTAAAAATATACTTGCTGAACTTCTGTGGAATATAGGATCTCACACAGGGTCTCTTTTGGGATTTTTGCTCATTTCTGATTGTTGCTTAGGAATTTTTTTGTTTTTGTTTTTTTATTTTTCCTACTGGAACAATTCAGCATGGCAAATGACACAGCATGAAGTGGTCATAATGGGATTTTTTTTCTATTGGTGTCACTCCTTAAGGTTGGGTCAGGCAGTAAGAATGACCTCCCAATTTTGGCTTGTTGTATAGAGCTATATGCAACAGGTAGTAGGAAGGACAGAAGTAGCTGGACCCTCTATAAGTAATGTATTTCCAAGCAGCAAGATGCTTACTTGAGAGAGGCCTTTCTTACACCATCTCGTGTGATGGTTTGAGAAGCAGTTACTTGGAAATCCTCCTCTGCCCAAATCTGCTAAAGGACGAGTTGAACAGGATGTGATGAGATGAAGCAAGAGCTTGTCAGTGTGCTCCTGGGGCTTACCTAGAGCAGACACAGTTTATGATGGTGTGTCCCCAAAAATTGCTTTGCTTTGCCAGGCCTAGGCAAAACAAACAGCTGAGCCATGCATATCCAGAAATGCCAGGTATGGTGGAGACAGAGGAAGGGCTCGCTTCCACAGGTTGGGGAGCAAGATTCAGCCCATGTCCATTGTTGGCAATTTGCTGGGGTAGTGAGAGGGGAAGCTGAGCATGTTAGGGACTGAATTCTAAGTCGCTGTGCTTGTGTGCAAGACAGGCTGATGACAGCTTTAGGAACAAGGCTTGCAGATGTTGGTGTGGCAGACTGAGGAGAGGGAAGAAATTCTGGAATATTTAGTCCTTTGCAGTAGTTTTCCTTGCTGCGGTGGCTTCAGCATTATTGAATATTATTCCAAAAATCTTTACTTGTGTCTGCTAATGTGGCTCAGCCAGACCAAGTCCTACAGCAGCAAGGCACCTTGTGAAATGCTAGATCCTAGGAGAAATCTTTAAATGCCTTGGATGCTTTGGCATAACCACTCCCTTATGCTTCAATCTGCTGAGCAGTGCACCAAAGAGATTTTTGACAGAACATTTATTGCACTGATACCTGCAAACATGAAGTAAGATTGTGTATTAAGGAGGGCTTATGCTGCAACTGCATGCAAGGGAATCTGGTTTTCAAGCTTAAGAAAACTAAAATTTTCAGAAGCAAGTCCTAGTATCAGAGCTTAGTCTCTTGCATGATCTGGCTGGCCCAGCCAACCAGGTTGGTGGAAGAGAGACGTCATCACTGGGTTGATGGATTTGGGTTGATGGGTATGGGTTATGTCTGGTGTTAGCGTTATGGAGAACAGAGGGAAGAAAGAACGGAAAGAAAGAAATTGGGCAGAAATAGTAAAAGTGAAGAGATCAGCTGGGTTATACATTCGTTTGGAGAGGAAATCCAATGTAAGTCATTCTTGTAAATGTATATGTGTATATTGTGCTGTGGTGGTGGCAGTATGTCCTGATTGTGGCTGGGGTTTCAGGGTTCTGGCCTTTGTGTAAGCACGATGTCAAAAAGATTCTCTATCTAGAAGATTTAGAAGTAATTTGTAAGCATAGTGTGATATTGAATATAGAGCATTTATTGATCTAATATGAACAGAATAGGCAAGGAGTGGCTTCTTGAGGAGCTGGGTTTTATTGCTGCATTTTCGATTCCCATTCTTCTCTTCTTCCAAACTTTTCCTCCCCATTAAAAAGCCCAGATGAAGTAAGAGGTATTAGTGTGGAATCCAGAGGCTTTTTTTGCCATTGTGTGAGGTTGCTTTGCTACTTATTTTGGAGGATTTATCCCTATGGTGTTCTGTTGGCATTATGGTACTCGCTCTCTGCTTCTAAAATAGTGGCAGAATGTTGTAAAATCAGGCCTTTATCTTTGCTTTGTGTAAACTTTATTACAGAGCAGCAGTCCAGCAGCCTGTATCTTCACTTGCATTGAACTACTTAAACGTACTGGTTTCAGCCTCTCTCTTGCTTCTCTCGTAGGCTGGACTTGATCTTGGAGGTCTTTTCCAACCTGATTGATTCTGTGATTCTGTAGTGGCTTTGTCCAGCTTATTAGTTGCTTTGTGGAAGCGAAGGTATGTGTGTCTTGCTGGATGACTGGTAAAGCCTAACTCATTTTGCTCTGAGCCATTTCTTGGGTTTATGTTACAAAAGGCAAAGCTCTTTGACGCAGTGCAGAACAGAGGGTCAGCTATTACGAGTGTAATTATCTTGGTGAAGAATGCGGAGTGGGTTAAGTGCTGCTGTCAAGCTGGGCTGTGTTTTAGACCTATTTGACAGGTAAGGAGGGCTAAGAAATAGCTGTATTTTTCTCCCATGATCTTGTTTAAAGGTGATACAAGACCTTAGTCTTCCTGCTTTTTCTCTCCTGCAAAATACACATATTTTGTTGAAGTGCTGAATCTACAGTCCTGTGAGCAGTTTCAGCTCGACAAGGAATGCTTGATGTAATCTTCTGAAATTAGGCACGTAGGTGTGTTGTGCTTATTAGCCTGCTAGTGGCCGTTTAGATATTTTATCTCAGTTATAATTAAAAGAGTGTTACCACAAAAGGAGGAAGAGGAGGTGGGTCAGGAAGCCGAAGCCAGATCCAAGGTGGGATGTGTTTGGGCCTGTGGATGGGAAGTGTCTGACAAAGATGTGCCTGTAAGTGCCTCCTAGCTATCAGACTACTTTTATACTGAAAACCGAGATTTTTGGTTCCAAAACATTCAATTTACACTGTTACTTGAAGAGGTTTCTTGCCCCTTGGTGAGAACTTCTGAATAACTTTCCTCAATTCACCCCCATCAATGCATGGGGTGTTTTGGTCAAACTGAGATAAAGCATTTCCCTCCTATAAAATTATTTATTTTCCCATACAGAGAAGTGACAAGATGCGTGGAATTTAAATGTGACCTGCAAAACATATCTACTTGAAGTATTTTCTGTTAGGGTATCACACAGATCATATTTTTCCTTGTGGATTATGACTGACTCTTCAGGCCTCGGGGAAACAACCCATGTTTTTGTTTCAATCTTCTTCACCTACAAAATGAAAATAAAGTTGAAGACCTTGTTGCATGTCCTTCTACTGTTATAACATTCCCTTGGAGTGAATTTGACAGGGAAGTTGATGGAAAGCTCTTGAAAATGGCTGGTGTCCTCTGGCTCACTGTTTATACATCCCTGGGAGATCTGTGGCTAGAGGACTCTAAGCCAGTTCAGAGTTGCACCAAGACATTAGGAAATCCCTTCTGTCTAAGTTAGTGCATTTGGAATGATGGAAGTTTGTTTGTAGGGGTAAAATGACCACCCCTTTAAAAGCAACTAGCTGGTAGTGTTGTCAAGGGAGCGGTGTTGTAGCATCCTGGAGTGATGAGGAAATTAAAGCAAAGCCGTCCTTGCACAGAGCGTGCAGAACAGTCCCCTTTGCTGTGCAGAAAAACAGTCAGCCTTGTGTTACTTGTGATGGGCCAGATGGGGCCTTGTTTATTTGGTTAGTGAGGGTTTAAAGAACCAAATTTTGCTTCTGAATGGAGCAATAATTGTGTAAATGAGATTTTTGAAATGTTTTAAAAATTACTTTAACAAGTGCCAAGTGAATTCTTTTCTTTGATGAAACTGAGGGCTGAGTTGTTTCTGGTGGAAAATGAAACCCTGTTTCTTTATGGAGGGGGTAGGGGGCTGGGACATAGTGAAAAACCCAGAAAGCTAAGCACAGCAGCAGGTCTCTGGTGAGGAAGGAAACTCACTGTAGCTATTGTTGAGGAAGGGGTGCTGCTTCTCATAACCTAGAGGAAAGGGTGTGAAATGTGGTAATAATTGTAGGAAATAATTGTCGTCGTTGTTCTGGCTGGACTGCGCCCTACACAGCAAAGTGAAATAAACACAGATCTCTCTGAATCTCGTCACTGTGCTGGTTTAGCTTTGTGGTGCAATAAGAAAGGAAATTATGAAGTAAAAGGGATCTTGGCAGGCTTTGGTTTTCCTCTGCAGAGGGGTGGGAAGGACAGCAGAGTTTAATCATACCCAGTAAAATGTGTATGCTTGGTCTGAAGTATTTCAGGCTCCGGCAGAAGGTAAAACACCTGTATAAACTCCTGATTTGTGCCTATGGGCTATGTCTGTTTGGGGTTCTGATATTAATGATATAAAGAAGTTCTGGGTTTTTCCTCTGTCTTCCCCTATAGTCTTTCTGCTGCACATGAGGGAACTTTTCTCCTTGAAGTTTGATTTATCTTCACATCTTTTCTGTCTCAACACCCTTTCTTCGCCGGGTCACTGTGACCTTTTGACAGCTATGTTTGACTGCTTTGCTTTCAACTCTCTTCCTTTCGTATCCCCTGATCCTCACTGACCTCTCTGGCTATCCTGCTGGCACCTCCTTGGTTCAGTTCTCCCTGCCCCTTTTCTGGGATGTCCTGCTCATTCCTGTTGGCTCTCATTAGTCCAGTCTCTTGCCTGCTGTACACCAGCCTGCTCCATGGTCTCGGCTGCCCTTTCCATATTGCTCACGTGCTCTCCCTTGTTCATTGCTTCCCATGTAGCCTTTCATTGCCTTTCTCTTGACGTTCCTCTCAGTAGCTGGTGGGATGAGCCATCTCCTTACCCTCCCTCCTGAACACCTTTTCCTAATCCAGTCACAATTTTTGCCTGCCCTATCCCATTTGGACACACAGTGAGTAGTTTTTCAGTGTCTTGCTCATCCCATGCGTCCAGACTACTCACAAAATCTGCAGCTTCAAACTTTCGAGGAAATCTAATTCAGTTTTTACGAGCTCCAACCTTTGCAGGCTATAATTACCTCTTGCCATCCTCACTGAGACCTCCTTCCTGCCTGCTCACCTGACGCCGGCACGCATGCACACGTGTACATATACCACGTCCCTGTTTCCCCCAGCTCTTTAGCCTGTGCAACCACTGGCTCACCTGCACTGGATGCTTGCTGCCGCTGGCCCTTGGCACAACTCTTTCAGCTGCCCCAGGCTCTACCTAATTTTTCTCCTGTCTGCCAGGTATTGTCCCCCGCATTACCCTTCTCCATCTGCTAGTGAGGAAGGGCTCGCTTGTGTGTGTCTGCAGTGTCTTTCTGGGTTGGCTGGGCCTTACTTTTGCTATATTGAAATACCCCTGGTGGTTGCCTCCATTGGATACCTTCGTACCTTTTCATGGAGATGCCAGTTCCGTAGCATGTCCAGCCCCCAGTCAATGCCCAGCCTCGACACAACTGCTCTGATTTTGTTGTTCCCCTTAGTTCTCCTTGTCTTGCCCTCCTGACCTAAGGCGGGTGGGCACCTTTCTAGATAAGGGTGCTTCCACGTTTTAGTCCAGCCTAGGAAGTAAACAGCATCCTAATCTGGTACTGAAATATTTTTTAACAGCTGTTGTCAACTTATCACTAGTGTGACATTGCCTGTCAGTGAGGCTAAATTCTTATGCTGATCTTTGTAAGAAAAACTAAAAATAACCTCAACCACTTCAGAAATTACTTGCAGGGTGTCTGCAAATTTATGGAGGGCATAAAAAGGAAGTTTTCACGGAGAAAAAGCCTTTTGTCAATGCACCTGCTTTTTCTACCCCTGGATGCACAGTGAACATTGTCACCACTTGTTTCCCGGGTTAAATGACCAAAGCATTAAAATACAGAGGAGAAGAAGCCCCTGGATGTGAGACATGAATTAGTGTTGCTGTATTCACTCTGGTTTGGGCGTGCTTGTCTGATTTAACAGTCATTGGAGCAATCATGGTATGTCCTTTTGTCTTCTCCCTGCTTCTCCCTGGAGGCCCTCTGGCAGGTCTTCAAGGGCAGAACTTGCAATCCAGGATTGCTTGATTCAAGATTTGAGAGCAGAAGCCCAAGGAAATGTAATTTTAAACATATAAAAAATCTCAGCATATCCAGCCCATCAGCACGTGGCACCCAGGTAAAGGCTTCGCTCTCCAGTCCTTCATCCCTGAGTTAATTTTCCTCATTTCTTGGTGTACATGAGTTCATCTACTTCAAGCAGTGGGGCAGCAGAACAAAGCAGTTTTCAAAGGAAACAAAGACCGTTTATATCTGGTTTTAATTTCCTTTTTCTTTTATTTGGTAAATTGTACAATATTTAATGAGAGAAGACTTGCTTATTCTTGTATATCAGACTCTGAATTATTAAATCTCAGAATCTCTGATTTAGATAAAGAGTAATTAGTGTGTGCAGTATCTTCCTAACACGTGCTGGAGATGTAATCAGGAACTAAGGTGCTTTTAGCAAATGCTTTGTTAAAGTATACTTTAAAGTACCATCTTACCAGGAATGGAAAGAGCCTGTAGTCAAAGGGAAAAAAAACCTCTTGGAAGCTGATAGCTTTGGAAAGATGGGATCAGGTATATGCAGTGTTAGAGACAGTGCTCATCTGCTGGGTTTATCCTTCATTAAATTTTCAGCATAGATCCTCGTAACATAGCGTCAGCAGAAATGCAGGCAGAGTTTAAGGGATTACACTGATTAATACGTGGATGTACGTTTTGGGTTTTGTTTGTTGCATTAGAGCTGGAGGAGTCATTTGGGTGCTTTGCTTGGACTCATGCCCACATCTAACCATATGGTACAGCGGTTGATGGAATGCAGATAATAACTTCATTTTCTTTGCTATTTAGGTTCAAACTTGTGCTAACAGGTCCCCTCCCAAGCTCTGCTTCAACCCACTAGGTGAACCTAGTAGGGAAATTCATCTCTCCATGCGTCAGTTTCCGTATACAGCAAACAGCAATAATAGTAATAATATACTGCCTCTCTTTTAATGTGTTTGGAGTGTACAGATGAAAAGCACCAAATATGAGCTTGCTATTTAATTATTGGGCCTACTACTTGTACTCAATTTGTCTCACAATGCACTGGGAACACCCATGTTTGGGAAACCTGGACTTCCCCTGTCTATTTGGGCAGTGCTGCCAGCCTGCCCAGTTGGGCCACGACCTACAGCATGGCAAATACAACTGGCATTAACCAGCTGGCCACTTCAAAAGGTGAGGGGGAGAAGGGAATGAAAACTTGCAGGGGAAAACCATGCTTCAAACCTGAATAAAGCAGCCTTTTTTCTCTTCTGACCGGAGATCCTGGATACACAGGCAGTGCCACTTCCTAGGTAATTTCAAGCTGTCCTCATGTTTCAAAAGAGAAGTGAGTCAAACCAGCTAATCCATGTAAACTGTTGTCATAGGTATGTGGTGAAATCCACATCCGTCAGCCCTGAGCAGTTGCTCTGTGGGGCTGGGTCAAGGCGTATTGGTGCCCCTGTTTCCCTGAGTGGTATGGCAAGCAAGGTCACAGGCTGTGGGAATACCGATTTGTCTTTCCCTAGCAAATCACTGATGAATGATTTTTCAGATCTAGGGTCCTAAGGCACACTCTGTGAGCATGGATAGCATGTTTTTGCTACTTTTTACGGGATTAAACTTTTCCCAGGAAGAATCTGCTTTGGAGTAAACTGAAATTTGGAAGCAGGCTAAACCAGCCCCGGAGGGCTGATAGCAATGTGTGTGCTGTCCAGAGGTGTTCTGACTCTGAGACCAGAGATATTTATATATATAGATAGATAGATAGACATGTAATAGCTAATATATCTACAATACCTATACCTATTTTAAATCTCCCATTTAAAAGTAAATGTTTAAACCCTTCAAATAAACCAGTAGTTTAGAAAAAAGTAATATGGAGCAATTGTTCAAAGAATTGTATTGTGCCATAGCATAACATCAATTCTACCAAGCCTACTGGCAAAAGCTTACGGCTTGGATTTAAAGAGTATCCAGTGTGTCCTGGTCTCACTGTAGAAACCACACGTAGGAGGAGACAGTTTCAAAATGCAAGACCTATTGTCATTAGTTGTTCCTCAATCTCCTGACTCTAAGGCTGCTCCAACTGAAAGCAACAGGCAATCAGTGAGGTTACTTAGAGGGGTGTTGGAGCTGATCTTCAAAATCAAGTGATTTTTATAATGTTTTCAAGGAAAAACCTGACAGAGTCACATGTTACTCCATGACAATTTTGGGGAGATAATAGTGGTCCAAAAGTTTTTCATTGATACAAATACAAGCACACAGGTAAAATGAATATTAAGTGTAAGTGGTTCCTAGTGCCCCTGAATTTAACAACAAATAAATATTTGATTTCATAGTTCTTATCCAGTTTCTGCCAACAGCAGCATCTTCCAGTAACCAAGTTATGTCCTCCAGATAGAATGAAGAGCACAGATTTCCCTTTTAAGCAGCTGAAATAGAAATTTTTTTGTGTGATCTGAAAAAAGTCTCACTCCTGGAGCATTCCAGGTGTCTGTGAGCAAGTTTCAGCCTAGCAATTTTCCTGTGTAGGGTGACCTACCTGACGTATTGTTTGCTTTTCCCCTTCTGTCTTTTTCCTTTTCCAGTTTCACTGCTGTTTCTCCAGTTTTGTGGAGATGATGCTAATGATATCTTTCCTGTGTGTGTAAGCCACCATCTTCCCTCCATAGAGCTGTTGTCTCTTCCACTGACCACCACAGCTTTTATGTGAAATGGAAATTATTAAATGTAAATGGTGTCCCAGCAGCAATTAAAAGTTTAAGTACATATAATGAAATTGGTTTAGCTGTAAGAGAACAAGAGGGAAGTGACTCTGTATTTGGTTTCATGCCATAAGCAATTGCTTTTTTATCTGAATGGCCTGAATAACTTAGATCTAGATTCTGCATGTGGTCTGCAGATACCTAGGTTTTGAGAATTATTTGTGCACCAAGTAGTTCGTGATTATCCTGAAGTTTTTGCAGGAATGGTGTTAGAACATCTTGCACTAACTTTTTCAAGCACCTAGCCTACATACCGTAATTTTTTTTTTCACAGTTATCCCTAAAATCCAAACCCAGATCTTGTTTTTAAATACTGCTTAAATATTTTCTTGGTGTGCAAGCTGTCTTACTAATTCTGACTGAAGTCACTGTAGCATTAAATCACAGAGCAAAAAGCCAAAAATATGCAGGATCCAGGCCATTAGTTGTACATGGTGAGGGAGGAAAACCCTGCACCATCCCACACTTAAAATATCCCATTCAGCAAGCCCTCAGTTTAATACTTGATGCCCTCATTTGTGTTATGTGGGAGCCAGTTTACATGCCAAGAACTGGACGAACTCGCTCTGGTCTATGATTTTGACATTGAAAAGAAAACATAGTTTCTGGTTCCTCTGCATACGTTTCTCCCGGTGAAGCGAGTCTGGTGGCGTGAGTGGGAAATGGAACGGAAAGCTTCAATTGCTGCACTCCCCACTTGGTAGGCAGCTCCATGCCTTGCTGTGATCTAGACCAGATTATTCTTGGCAAATGCTTCCCACTGGTGTTAGCAATGATGAAGGTGTGCGTGATTACTGATTTCTGCTCTCCTTAGTTATGTCAGTTCGGTTATTACTGCTGACCTCAGGAGCCCTCCTTTCTTGTCCCTGCCAGCCACCTCCACCTCATGGGAGAGGTATGTTGGGGAAGTTGTAAAACAGTGGGGTAGAGGCAGTCTAGGCATGTACTATTTTTTAATTTTTTTCCCCCTGCTTAATACCTTTTCCTATATTTCCAAAGGTTGGGAACTGCAGAATGCTTGCTGTCAAGCTTGCACTTGCTTTGCTGCTTTTGAAATCTGAGCTAATTTTGCCTTTTTCCAGACTTTCTGAATGACTGCAGGTCTTGGAGGTTTGGTGCTTCAGATTACTGAATAACTTACTGCTACTTGTGCTATATTAATCCTGGCTTTTGGTCATGATTCTGCAGGCTTGTTTCAACATCTGCTCTGTTTCTGAGGATCAGTCATTCAGGAGGGAGCTTTGGTCCTTCCCTGATAGGAAATGTCTCGCATGGCTCTTGGTGATGCTGTTGAGGGCTTGATGTGGCTATCTTGGTATTCCTATACAGGGAGAGTGAGTAAGGAGGTAGGAATTTGCCTTTTAGCATTTTTAATGGTTTGAAGCTGGTTGAACACACCCCAAGCTCTATGCCTTTTCAAGTCCTGAGATCCTGGGAAAGCTGCTGTGGCTGCACACTGAGAGCCCTATGGCATCATGGCAAATACCATATTCTCTGAAACGCATACAATAATATTTGCAGTTTGTGCATGATCCCATTATGACAATTCTGGCAAGCTCTGTGACAGCAGCTGGCTGCAAGTAGGTCTCGTAACTTATCAAATGCCACTGTGAAAATCTTTTGTAAACCTTGCTGTGTGTCCTTAGCTTGGTTGTGCCTGGCCTACTCTGGAATTCCAGACCAGAAAAAAGCATTGAGCTGTTGAGGATGTTAGAAAGAGAGTCTTATGTTAACCCAGGAGTTTCCAGGTTTGGGGCTGCCCAGGGCAGCCTTTCCGTAGACCATCACATGGAGGGGCCACCTCTGAGCCGGCTCAGCAAGATGATGTTGCCAGAGTGTAATTTTGCTGATTTCCATGCGAGCCCTCCTTGGTGACAGCAGCATGAAGGCCATTCCTGGCAGATTGCTTGTGATGAGGATCGGGTTTTTTTGGGTCTGCAGAAATCCAAACTAGGAGTGTGATGGGATAAAAGCATCTGCCATGGGAGTCGATCTGGAGTACAGACTTTGCACAGATCCATGTGGGTAGTGCTATGACCATGACCCTTAAACACTGCTGTTTCCCTGCTCTTGGGTGTCACCACCTACCAGGAAACAGGAGGAAAAATTGTCCAGGAAAAATGGACCAGGCTTTTGCAACAGGCAGTTTGGCTTTTGGCAGCTGGAGTGAGAAGGCCAGTTTCCATTGAGCATCTGTTTCAATGTGAAAAATGGCAGGAAATCTGGTTTTTCAATCCTTTTGACAGTTGTCTGTGCATTGACTCAAATGTCCCAAATATTTCACAGCTGAGATAATATCAATAACAAAATAATGCTTAATTTCAATGTTGCAAAAATCTGAAGCAACATTTTTTAAAAATATTGCCTCCATCCAGAACAGGCATTGCAAAACCAGCACTACGTGTAGCCCTGCATCATGTGAAGTGGTAGCTAGAGAAAGCATTATCCTCTCTCCTCTCCTATTTGTCTTTGTCACCTGCTCCCCTGTTTGGGTTTGGGCATCCCTCATGTTTCCCCATACCAAATCTTTCCAGTTCCTTAATCACAGGAGTGATGCAAGTGAGTTGAAGGGTAGTTAGTGGCAGTCCTTGCCCCTGCTTAAACCTTCCTTGCCTAACTGGCAGATGGGCAAGACTGTGTGCTCCTGTAAAGACAGGAATAAGAGCAGCATCAGGAAACTCCTGTGGTATTTAGACTGGTGGAACTTCTCAGGTTCTGCTCTCTACTTGTAGATCAGGACAATTTCAGAGCCCTGACATTTTTGCCCATTGATTAAGATGAAAACTAGAAGTGTGCAGCTTTGAGCCCTTTGTTGTTTTATGTATGGAAGAATAAAGTGGGCCCCTGGAGAGCAGGAAGCAGAACACTGGTCACAGGCTGCCTTGCTTCCATCCCTAGAAATACCTCATTGTGTATTTTCTACTACCCGGGAAGGGTCCCTAGCTGCAAGCCTGTGCACGTGTGAGCTGAGCAGAGTGGTGGATGTGACACCACCTGGCTCTGTCCCCAAGTAGCAGCAGCTTCCCTCTACCTTCGTGATTTTCTGCATGGAAGTCCTGGGCCCAGCTAACCTCTCTGCAAATCGATGAGTTTGGTTTTCCTTTGCAAATCGCTATGAAATCCTGCTGCAATACAGTACAAATGGCCACACAGCTTTTTTTCTTCAAGACGAAACCTGGATAGAATTTTGCTTCTTAAGTGCTGAAAACCTGCAAATGTAACTTTTCTTTTTCTTAAATAAATAAAGAAAAAAAAGCAATTTTAGCTATTTAAAATCTATGAAACCATCAAATTTTCAAAATGCACAGTGAGCAACACAGGTGCACTTTCAATGTCAAACTTTTTTTATAGTGAGGAGGTCAGAGCTCTCCTGCAGTTTCCAGCAGAGCTGTACCTTTCAGTACCCTTCCCCGCCCCCCCCCCCCCACCATTTTTTTAGATGTTTGAACTGCCCTGGAGCAGAGATGAAAACCACTAAAATGACAGCATTACAGAAATACTCCCCAAGTGAACAGCCTAGGATTTCTTTTTTTAAAATTTTGTTTTCCACCCCTTGACTGACTGTAAAAACAGCTGGAATGAAAAGAATCCAACTTCATGTTTGGTGGAAGGAAGTCTTTGGGTATTTCATCGAATAATTGCAGCAGCTGAGATTTTTAGCTGGCTGTAGGGCCCTTTGCTGTTCCTGTGTTCCTAGTAGTCAGTCTGGATTGACTTCAGAATTCATGGCATGAACTGAAAGAAGAGGCTGATGACAGAGCCCTCTTGCAGAGGCTGTGGGTGCTTGCTGGACCTTCCAGTGCCACAGCCTCCTCTTCATCCTCCACCTGGCAGTGTGGTGACCTGTGTGGCTTGCAAATGAGAGGCCACTCCTCTCCAAAGAATGAGCTCAGGAACACTGGCCCTATTAATTTATTTTATTTAGCATTGTTAGGAAAAAGACCCAACCCCAAACCCTCTGTTGTCGGGATTTTCTTTAAATAGCCAGTTCTAGAAACAGGAAATTCCTTTACCTCTGGAAACAGGAAACAGATTTGACTATTACATATTTGTTTTAAACCTTTCAATTATCCCCTGCTGCCCCTCACCTCTGACTTTCTACTGCTCAGCAAAATTCTCTATTTATTTTTGATAAGCTAGTATCTGGGGGCATTGTGCAGGACTCAAGGGTATGCTGCCATGGATTAAATCAATGTATTTAGTTTTAAAGCTGGCAGGGCTTGTATTTTCGGTGTCCATCATATTCATTATAGGTATAAACACACAAAGTTTTGTTCCCTGTAGTTTAATACAGAGGTGTATGATCCGTTGACTCAATAAAATAAGAAGGAAGAAAATGAGAATTGGCATCACAGAAGTCAATGAAGGATAAGGTTTTTTCAAAGTTAATAATCAAAGAAAGGGCAATACCATTAGAACTGGAATACTCTTAGAAATTCAGGGCCAGAAGCGACTTAAAGGTATCTTCTAATCCATCTCCTTGCCCCCAAGAAGGCTAGATGTTTATCTTCAAAACCTCTGATGAGGGTGATTTCACAACCCACAACAAACACTATGTTAGGCCTTTACTCTCCATGTTGTCAAAATTTATTTTCATGATACCCTCACAAATTATTAGGTGTATAGTAAGGTTTTGTTCTTCTTTGTACAGTAGAACAATTGATGACCATCCTTCCCAAACAGTTAACTGGCCTCAGGTCTCTATATTCTCAGGATGTATTTGCCACCTGTGTAAACTCTTAAGCATCTGAGCTTTTCCCTGTAGATCTCGATTCCAAATGTCTTTTGGCGCTTGTTGCTTGGTTCTTGGACTCTGTGCCAAATGTGCCTGCCTTTTGTTTGAAAGGGTTATTTCTCAGAGTGGACGAAGTCTCCATCTGAAGCCTCCCAGCTGATGAGCAGAAAGAAATAGCTGCCTTTTGAACTGTGCCTATGATACCCTCCGAGTCTGTGCTTTGGTGGTCCTTGCAGAAGCTGTGTCATTGATGCCTGACCTGTTTCCAAACCCGTTTGTAACATCGGTGTTTTGGTGGTACTGCTGCCTCTCTCTTTATTCCACTTGTTTCTGTGGAGTTCTCCTTTCTAAACAGAGCACAGAGCTATTAACTGTTCTGGGAATGTGTTGGCTCTTAAATAATCGCAAGCGGAGGCACTGTGCCAGGTTTTGGTTTGGAGTAACTGTTTTTTCTGCTTCCAGACCTTGATGTAGCTCCAGAGAAATAAAGGTGTTTATGGATGCATTATGAATTAGCACGCTGGTTGCCAGCGCTTTGTAGCCAGGTCCCAGCTCTGGCTGGGTGCTGTGACACCTCTCATGCTGTGAAAGTGCTTGTTCAGGTGGGAGTCTCTCCATTGATCCGCTGTGTTCATGTTCCGGTTGTCTCCCTGTCATGGTGCACCATGGTGCACTGGTCATTCTCAAGGCATTTTGGTAGCTTCTTGCACATAGAGTGAGATTCATCTTCGCTCACTCCAGCCCTGCTGCTGCCCTTGACATTGAATTCCTTACCTCAGCTGTTCCCTCCAAGGCTGGCAGGGCATCAGTGCCTCACAGCCTCTTCCTGAAGCACTCCAAGAAGTGCAGAGCTGCAGGGGTGATAGGGGCTCAGCAAGCTGTATCTGCTGTCCAGCCTGTGCCACGTGGGGCTGTAGAGATCTCTGGAGTCGGAGGAGGGCTCCCCAGCACTGTAGCTCAGCCTCACAGACCCAGGACACAGAATTCATATCCGTATCATGCTCTCCCTGTTTGCAACCATCAGTGATGCTCAGCTGATTTCTCCTGTAAGCGTCTCAGAAACAGAGATAGAGAGGTAGTGGTTAACACCAGTTTAGAAATTACCTGCTGCCAATAGAGGCAGCTATTGATCTCTATACACCCTCCTGGGTGGCCAAGCAGAAACTAGCTAACCTAGTAGCAGGTAGCTAACCAGGTAGCTAGCCAGGGGAAATCAATCTTGTACAGTAAGCAAACACTCTAAACTTTTATTCACTTCTGGCCCATGCTTTAAACATCACATCTCAGCCAGACACAGTGCACTGCACAGCTCAGCCCTGCCGTTCCACCTGATCCCCGACATTGGTCTGGTCCAGGGCACAACTGCTTTTGATCTTAACTTCATTAGCTCTCAGAAAAGGGTAGCTGCTCTTGGCAAAGGATCCTAAAACAGTCGACACATTAGTAATGAATTAAAACAAACCTGAAATAACTCTTTGTTTTAATTCCAGTGTAGCGTGTTGAAGCAGTTCAAGTATGCTTTGGCATGCTGAGTAGTAATGGAGATTTTTTTTTCCTGTGTTGGTTTAGTTTGAAAAATAACAACTGATTGCAGCTGAAACAATAAAGATGTGTCTTCCAGATCAACTGTAGTTCTTAAAGAGTCTGCACAGCTCACTGACTGTTCTGATACCTCCTTGATCTGAATAAGTGTGATGGTTTTCTTTTGAAGTATAATCAATGGGAAAAAGAAAAGAGATTAGACATTAGCTGGAGATAAGCTTCCAAGTGATGTCCCCAGAAACGTATAGGAAAAGAACAAGAAATAACTTTTTTTTTCTCATCCAAAAGAGTAGTGGTACTCATTTTTGTCTTTGTCGAGTTTCTCTGGAGCCTGTCGTGGTGTGTGTTAGAGTTTACCTGAGGTCAGTGGGAGCCTAGCTGGTGATTTTGTCATACCTCCATGCAGCTCTGTCATGGTGACAGCTCTTCTTTCCAGCTCGCTAGGGGAGGAGGCTGGAAATCGTGACTCGGATGCAGAGGAGTGGAATAGCCAGCTAACCAGTCTGGCTGGGTGGTTTTGGTGTCAGCTTCCAGGATTTCAAAAAGGCAGTTAAATCTGTTTTATTTGGTGTCCCTGAGCTGTGGTGCTGTGTTTGTGCTAGCATTTGGGTGGCAGCTCTTGACAGTCTTAACTCAAAAGTGCAAATGTAATTTTGCATAGAGGCTGGATTTCCTGCTTATACAGCAGTGACTTACCAGGGCACTTGAACATGTGCTTGAGCTGGGCTTGGGCTCAGTACTTGCTCTGACTGGCATTTCCTAGCAGCTCTGCCCAAGGATGTGGCTTGTGGCTGCAGCAGAGGAGGAGGGCTGCTGCAAGAGTAGTCTCCCAGGCTGGCCAGATATGTCTCCTGTGCTTCCTTCACCTGGGAGTTGTATCCAGAGCTCATGATATTTAATTATTGCTGTTCCCATCAACATATACGAAGGTCCTAATCATTCTTGTAGTGTTCCCCAAGTTCTGGGCACTGAACAGAGTCTCTAGGACTGCAGCGTGTATTTTTCTAACATGACATCTGTCTTCCCGCAAATAATTTACCTGCAACAGATGATGATTATACTCCTGTTGGTATGTGAATCAGAAGACTTTTGGTGTAAAGCATGCTAGGATTTTGGAGCATGACTCCTCTCAAAGGCATTAAATTTTCAAGGAGTTAAGTATGTTCATGTGTATTTCACAGAGAGGCAAGTGAAAAATGGTAAGTAGGTTCCCTCTGCTGCCTTGAAGGAGGGTTGCTTTCATTTTTTTCAAATATAGATGGTCTCTACCATCTGTCTTTCCTTTAAATAAATACATATCTGGTATGTTTGTTGCATTTTTGTTGGAAAACTATTGAAATTTGGACCTGTGGCTTCACACATTTATTTTAAACATTTTTGTTGCTTTCTATAAAATATGAGTGGCACATCATGTGAAACAGTCAAATGACTGGGTTTCTGATGGCCAGGGGCATGGACCATGTGCTCTGGAAGAAAAGACTGAGGGACAGGGGTTTGCTCATCCTGGGGAGATGGCTTTGGAGGAGAACTCACTGCAGCCTGCCCCTGTCTATGGGGAAGTTAATGAAAAGATGGAGCCATCTCCAAGGCACAAGGATTGCAAACTGGAGTGGGATTTTCTGAGAAAATTTTAAGATAAGAAAATCTCCATTAGGAAAACTATGCATTGATAACTTGTCTAAAGAGGCTCTAGGAGCTCTGTTCTCAGAGGTTTTCAAGGCCCAGGTGAACCTAGCCCTGTGCAACATCACATGAAGTCAGGGTTGGCCCTACTTTGAGCAGGAAGCTGCAGATTTCCCAAGGTCTCTTCCCACCTGAACAGTCTTATTTAGTGACATTACCCATAAATACAGTGTTTGGGAGTGACCAGAATGCAGTGGGGCCTGGGCTTGCGTTCCTTTGGTATTCCACTTCTAAATGGGGTTTAAAAAGTGACTCTAATGTGATTGTGCTAAACTTGGTGTTAGTGGGAAATTCTGTCACAGCAAATGTTTCCATGAACAATTGGCTGCTGCCTGCCTAATTGGATCCCCATGGGAGAACACTAGCAGGGTGAGTGGAGTGTTTATCTGTGATGCAGCAAACACAGCCCTGAAGTCATCCGAGCCTTCAGCCTCGCTGTCATCCCCTTTTTCCAAATTGATGGGTGNGCCGCAGCGCTCGGGCCCCGCTCCGGGCGAGCGCGGCAGGGAGGGTCCCGCAGCCGGATCCGGCCTCTTTCAAGATTGACATCGTGTCAGAAGAAGGGAAGAGGGAAGGTGGTTCTGCCCTTCTGTTCCCTTCCCGTGAGACCCGCGCCTTGAGCGCTGCATCCAGCTCTNCCTGCCCCTGTCTATGGGGAAGTTAATGAAAAGATGGAGCCATCTCCAAGGCACAAGGATTGCAAACTGGAGTGGGATTTTCTGAGAAAATTTTAAGATAAGAAAATCTCCATTAGGAAAACTATGCATTGATAACTTGTCTAAAGAGGCTCTAGGAGCTCTGTTCTCAGAGGTTTTCAAGGCCCAGGTGAACCTAGCCCTGTGCAACATCACATGAAGTCAGGGTTGGCCCTACTTTGAGCAGGAAGCTGCAGATTTCCCAAGGTCTCTTCCCACCTGAACAGTCTTATTTAGTGACATTACCCATAAATACAGTGTTTGGGAGTGACCAGAATGCAGTGGGGCCTGGGCTTGCGTTCCTTTGGTATTCCACTTCTAAATGGGGTTTAAAAAGTGACTCTAATGTGATTGTGCTAAACTTGGTGTTAGTGGGAAATTCTGTCACAGCAAATGTTTCCATGAACAATTGGCTGCTGCCTGCCTAATTGGATCCCCATGGGAGAACACTAGCAGGGTGAGTGGAGTGTTTATCTGTGATGCAGCAAACACAGCCCTGAAGTCATCCGAGCCTTCAGCCTCGCTGTCATCCCCCTTTTCCAAATTGATGGGTGAATGTGGACATACTGCCTGAGCTGACCCGGCTCATGCTGCAAATCCAGGTTTCATTGCAGGAAACTGGAAGAAAAATAAGATTAAAGTTTTCTGTGCTGTCTGGAACTTGCTCACCTCAGGCATGCTGGCCCTCCAATTTTTGGGATGCCTCTTCCAGAGGTCAGGGGCTGGGCCGTGCATAGCTGGGCAAGCCCTTGGCGAGCACCAGAGCTGGTGTCCTCGCCAGCACCGGCTGTTTTTGGGGCTGCCTTTTCACCAACTCCGGCAGCAGATTCTGGGCAGCGAAGCCCGCGGGGCGGGAGAGGAGCGGGCGGAGGCGCTGCCGGTGCGGGGGAGCGCGGCCGCGGTGCGCGGTGCGGAGCGCCCGGCGGGAGCCGCTAGAGGCCCCTCCAGGCGCGGCCATGGCGCGGCCGCGCCACCAGCACCGCCCCCGCCGCAGCGCTCGGGCCCCGCTCCGGGCGAGCGCGGCAGGGAGGGTCCCGCAGCCGGATCCGGCCTCTTTCAAGATTGACATCGTGTCAGAAGAAGGGAAGAGGGAAGGTGGTTCTGCCCTTCTGTTCCCTTCCCGTGAGACCCGCGCCTTGAGCGCTGCATCCAGCTCTGGGATCTGCAGCACAGTAAAGCCGTGGGCGTGCTGGAGCGGGTCTAGAGGACGGCTATAAAAACGACTGGAGAGCAAGAGCACTTCTGTGATGACAGGTTGAGAGAGCCGGGCTTGTTCAGNAACTCCGGCAGCAGATTCTGGGCAGCGAAGCCCGCGGGGCGGGAGAGGAGCGGGCGGAGGCGCTCCCGGTGCGGGTGAGCGCGGCCGCGGTGCGCGGCGCGGAGCGCCCGGCGGGAGCCGCTAGAGGCCCCTCCAGGCGCGGCCATGGCGCGGCCGCGCCACCAGCACCGCCCCCGCCGCAGCGCTCGGGCCCCGCTCCGGGCGAGCGCGGCAGGGAGGGTCCCGCAGCCGGATCCGGCCTCTTTCAAGATTGACATCGTGTCAGAAGAAGGGAAGAGGGAAGGTGGTTCTGCCCTTCTGTTCCCTTCCCGTGAGACCCGCGCCTTGAGCGCTGCATCCAGCTCTGGGATCTGCAGCACAGTAAAGCCGTGGGCGTGCTGGAGCGGGTCTAGAGGACGGCTATAAAAACGACTGGAGAGCAAGAGCACTTCTGTGATGACAGGTTGAGAGAGCCGGGCTTGTTCAGCCTGGAAAACAGAAGGCTCCGGGGAGGCCTTTGAGCGGCCTTCTGATACCTAAAAGGGGCTTATAAGAATTACAGAATAAGCTGAGTTAGAAGGGATCCACAAGGATCATAAAGTCCAACTCCTGGCCCTTCACAGGACCATCCCCAAGAGTCACACCATGTGCCCGAGAGCATTGTCCAAACATTTCTTGAACTCTGCCAGGCTCAGTGCTGTGACCACTTCCCAGTACCCTCTGGGTGAAAAACCTTTTTCTAATATCTAAGCAAAGAAAGATGGGGACAGACTTTTTAGCAGGGCATTTATTGATAGCACAAGTGGTTATGGTTTTAAACTAAAAAAGGGATTCAGACTGGATATAAGGAAGTTTTTTACAATGAGGGTGATGAGACACTGGAATGGGTTTCCCAGAGAGGTAGTAGATGCCTCATTTCTGGGAACATTCAGGTTCAGGCTGGATGGTGGTCTGAGCAATATGATCTAGTTGAAGATGTCACTGTGTATGGCAAGGATTTTGACCTTTAAAGGTCCCTTCAAAGTCAAAACAGCCTATGATTCTGTGAAAAGGGAGGCAATGCATTGTGGCCCTCTATTTTTGTGGGATCTTTGGCACCAGTTCCTTTAGTGGATCCCCAGACAAACCCCATAGGAGTTGAGCTGAGCTGAGCTGAAACAGCGTCAATGGGTGCATGCCTGCCTCAGCAGTGGACCAAGGCAGATTCCTTTCCAAATCTGGTCTGTGACTCAGCCTCCACAAACCCCATGTTTTGCACCAGTTTCTGCAAGCACCTATCTTTCTGCTGACACACAATGTGAGATCGCAGAAATGCAAAGTTGAAAGTATTACCTCTGCCTTTTCAGCTCTGAATTATTTTATTCTGCCTCCACTTGTCATATTCTCTGGGAATTCTGTGCCACTTCAGTTCGCTGGTACTTATTTATTCCCTATTTTCTTTTTCCTGCCTCTCTTGTTAGTCATGAGGGTTTTAAGGCAGAAATTACTGGTGGTCTGAAGACTTCAGCTGCATAAATTTATCATGTGGATTGTGTTTGGCCATTGCAAAGTATGTTTGACAGTACTAAGCCAAGTGGCTAAATACCCTGGTGATTTATAGTCCACTTAGGGCACAAACATAATTATTCATTTACCTCATCAAAACAAACAAGTTCAGCATTTATAAGGATAGTTCATCACAGCTGCCCTGACACAGTTTGAGACTCAGAGATCTCAGATGGGCTCTGGGAAGGGTGCAGGGAGCAGAGCCTGCATGCTTGGTGTGTTCTTGAGCAAGGTGTCGCTGGGTGCTTGCTGTCTCCTTGCAGCCTGCTCCATTGGGCCTTGCAGTAGTTTCAAGTGGAAGGAAAGTACTTTTTTTCCCTAATATGAATACTCCTGGACATGTTTTCACAGTTTTTGGATACTATTCTGTTAAGTGTAGTGTACATAGTATATATAATAGCAAGCATTATGCATTTAAAATCTGTCCCAAGCTGTTTTAAAAATGTAAGGTAACCAAACAGTATTGAGGTACTCCTTCACATTTGGAAGCTTTATTGAATTTTTGGCAAACACTTCTGTGAAAATGGTATATATGTCATCACTTAAAAACAAGTGATACATGATCAACTGATGAAAAGTATGTTTTATATTGTTTTTCCTTTTTTACACCTCCAAATGATACCAGTTTTTATTTATTTTTTTTTAGTTTAGAGGCATGCCAAATCAGCCTTTTCAGTATAGATGCATTATTTTTATAATCTTAAGTACAACAGCACTAGGAATGTAGTTCTGAGGTGAAACTTGAGCTCCCAGCTTTCTGCCTTGCAGTCAGACTTTGTATTTGCATTTTTAAGCTTGTAAAAACTAGGGAGTTAAAAGTTGTGCAAATGGTGCTCCAGCGTATTCCAGTAACACTCGGGCTGCAATGCCAGTTTACACAGCTCACCCCATCTGCTTGTCTCTTCCCCTCTGCTTTTTTTCCTCTTGATACTGTTTAGGTTTGACTGTGTCTAAACAGCAGGCTGGCTTCCTATACACAGTATCTTCTGCAATTTTAAAGTGTAAATTTAAAGTACAGAAAGGCAGGGAAAATGCTTCAAAGACGAGAAGATTGGTGAAAGGGAGGAAAACCCTTCTTGATCCATGACTTTAAAGGGATGAATGAAATATGTATTTCTATTAGCTTTACTTCCTGAAGGTTTTAACACACCATTTCTCATCTTCTTATAATGGGAGGTCTAGGAGAGAAATTGAACTGCTCATTTATCAACCCATCAGCAGTAACCTGGTTGTTTCTTTCCCAATCCCAACTGCTCAGTCTACAGCAGGCGGGTTGCCTTTCCACAGCCTTTGTTTCCTTCTTTGTTTCCTTCTTTGTTTCCTTCTTTGTTTTCCATTTTTTAGGGGTTAGCTTCTGTTTCCACACTATCTTTTCCTTCAAAGCTGCTTTTCACAGAGCTGTCTGTCCTCATTTCCATCTCGTCTTGCTCTGCAGCTCTCTTGGATGTGCAGTGCCCTGTGCCTTGTCCCTAATTGTATCCCATGGTTGTGCATCTTGTTCCTGGGAGGGGGAATGGTCACCAAGATCCAGCAAGTGACCTGAAGGAGTCAAACCAGCATGCAGCCTTTTACCAGCCCACAGGTGAGCGTGCAGTGTCAAGCCAAGACAGCAGGAATGAAGGGCAGGAGGTGTGATGAACACAGCCAGGTCAGGGGTAAGGAGTGCCAGGTTCCTGCAGCGGTGCTGCCTCCTTGCCCTCAGCTGTGGTCCCATCCTGGGGTGTGGCACTGATGCCTGTCTGACTCTCTGGAGGCTTGTGCTAGCTTCAGTGTAGCGGGCTGAGACATAAATGCACTGAGGGGAAGCAGGGAGACATTTTGGAATGTTTCTCATTGATTATATGGCAGCAAGTCAGAGCAGACTTGGCCTGGGGCTCCGTCCTGATATCCCGGTGATCTTTACTTCTTAAAGCACTAGTATAAGACACATAGCAAAGTGTGCAAGAGAGAACACCACAATCTCCTCTCCCTTTCCATCTTTGTCTACCTGTGCTTTTCTTTGGTCCTGGGAATGTTCCTCTTTGACCAAAGAGGGTATAAATTATGGGATTTACTTCTGAGCAGCCCATGGAATAGCCTGGGGCAAGTCATTCCTAGAAGATGCTTTCCTCTTCTTAAATGGGTCATTAATGTTTGCAGCTAAATGAAGCAGGGAGAAGAGAGAAACAAATGGGGAAATAGTTTCCTGAAGGAGGAAGAAAGAGCTGTTATTCATATTCACTTATCAGGATATTCTTAGATGTGTGTGGGAACAGCCTAACAAAAGGAGGGAGCTAGAGAGAGGCAAGCCAGGTGACAGGGATGTGCCTGGGACAGTCCTGAGGGAGTTTGAGCCATGTCACCCTTAGGCAGAGGCAGGGCAATTCTTCCCGAAGGAGGTTTCTTCTTTACTTCCCATCTCGGTCCCGTTCTTCCAGTACAGGGAACTGTAGGAAGGGGAGGTGTTTACAAAGAAACTCATCAGTTTTGGTTGCTGCTGTGTGAGTGTTAGTTGTGATGTTGCTGTTACTGTGGTGCAAGGAGCTTAAAGGAGGCATTGTCATGCAAAGCTGATCTCAGGTTGCTCTCCTGGAGATCCCAAAGTATTCATCTACTCCAGTGTCCTCTTACAGGATAGCAGGATTGTGCCAGTAGAGCAGGGGCAGCTCTTGTCAAAGTGATGGGGAAAATGTGGCTTTAAGAGACCTGGACAAGCAGTCTAAACAAGGAGTGTGTGTAGCCTGTGGGGAGAACAAGCTCCTGAGGGATCTGGATTAAGGTTTGAGGCAGGTTAGGAGAACAACAAAGGATTAGAGCTTGCTGCCTCTCTATGTTCACTACTGTCAGGTAAGTTTTGATCCCAGTCAGATTTCATTACTTTGGATGGGTAATTAACAGCCACTCTTACTCAGTAATTAGGGGAGTGTGTGATTATATTGCTGAGGTGGGGGGAAAGTTGTGGCTGCAAAGTCTAGCTAGCAGTTCTGGTTTCATCTGTGTGCAGTGTCCAGTGGTACAAGGTCCTAATATCCCTGTAGGTCTTCATTCCCATGGCAGCAGCTGCAGGAGGTGTTGCTGTAGACTGCTTGGATGTTGGTTTGGCTTTTTTTTTCACCACTGGCCATCTGAAATGAAAGAGTGATAGAATAGATTTTAAAGGATGGTATGCAAGACGGGCAGTTTGTGGAAACTTTGAAAATGCTGGCATTGCTCTGCATGGTTGACAAGGCTAAGGGACGTGGGAAGGGTTGTGCTGAACTTCTGCGGCAAGAGAACATGAGCAATTTGATGGTCATCTCTCCAAGCTTTCATAAAATACTAAATATTGGATTACAGTGGCAGCATCAGGATTTATATGCCATGTCTATTACGCTGTAGCTAAAAGGACACAAAGTGTATTAATAGGTAGCAAGGTTTTGCACCTGCTTAATCAAATTGTCCTTCTTTGCCATATTTCACTCCTGTAGGTGCTTCTAATAGATGCTGATGGATCTACTGTGGCATAAGAAAGTAACATTTGTGTTGCCTGTTACATTAATTTCCCTGATAAAATGAGGCTACCAGGGTGACCCATCTGACTCCTGTGATACTTCTGTAAAGAAGAAAATTGAGTACCATTGTTATGATTAGTGTATTAAAAGTATTATGATTGTTGTCTTAGCTGTGCTGTGTTTTCTCATGCTCTCTCTCATGCTGATTGCTGATGACAGGCTTTGGCAGGAGCTAGCCTAGGCAGTCCTTCCTGTGATGGGAACCAGATGGATGGTTTTGCTCTGGCTGCCCCTCCCATTGAGCACCAGGAACAGGAGGAGGGGGAGCCCTTTTGGGGGGAGGGGGAGACATTTATAGAAAATTAAATGAATGGCAGAGAACCAGTTCTTGTCTATCCACTACCTCCCTTGAGGCTCCCAGTTTTGCAACTTTCAACCTCACCCTTGGCTTCAACTTCTTGACTTTCTAGCGATTGTGCTGTATGTTACATTTTCATTACTGGTAAAATTGATGGAAAATCACATTTTATTATGTGAAAAATGCAGTGTTCTTGACTGTCAAAGCTCCATTCAGCTGGAAAAAATCTATGTGAGGCACTCTTTTATATTTCACATATTTTGTGCATTGGTTGGAATGAAAAAATAATGAAAGGCTGTATTTTGTCAACTTTTGCATCTGTATGACTGGCAGCACTGACTGATTTGTTTTTTAAATGTATTTATTTCTTGCACTAAGCACTATTATTCTCCACCCTTTCACAATAAATGCAAATAATATGTGGAATGTGCAAATAATATGGGAAAAAGAGAGATGCAAATTATTCAGTCCCTCCAGGTAGGTCTGCGAAGAAACTGGAAATGTAACTGCAATGCGAAAACGTGCTGTCTTTATACAAGCTGCACCAGTGATAACAGGGCTACTGCCCATCTGTGTTTCAGGTTTCTGTGAACATGTCTCTTGCATTTTTTTAAATTTGTTTTTTTCTTCTTCTCTTTTCCCCTTTCCTCTCCTGCTGTGAAACTTTAAATGGGATCTGGACACTCTGAAGTACATCACTCAGTCCATAAACCCTTCTGCCCCTCGTGGGACCACTGATGCTCAGGTGTGGTGTGCCCAGACTTCTGAGGCTGTTGGGTTGTGCACAGGGAATGAGCTAAAAAGCCTTGATGCTGGGGAGAACAGGTGGATGCTGCTGCTGACATCCAGACTGGAATACCTTTTAGCATGAATCAGGCTTCCCCTCAGGGGAGAAATGCGGCTTCCCTTCCTGCACAGCCATGTGCCAGCTGTGTTGGGATGGGCATGAGTCAGATGGAGGGAAGCCAGACTGATTGCCATTGTGAGATTCAGGAGATCTCGGGATGTCTTTGCAGCAGGATTAGGTTTTTTTTCTGCGTTGCTGTTGCCCCAACCATGCTCCTGCCCAGGAGAAGTTGCCATGCCACTCTGCACTGCTGAGCGATGGGGATGTGACCCTGGGTGTCTCAGCCATGCTCTTGAGCACTGTCTGAGCCAGTAACCTGGGGAGGATGCTGAGACCCATCCTGCCAGCAGCCGGGCTGTGCTCCATGGTTCAGGCATACCTGGGATTCAAGATCTCCCTGCAAACTGAAAATGGTGTTTTCTTTTATTACAAGTTTTTTTTTAATGTCGGCGCTGTAGTCATGCTTAGATCACTATGATTGCAATTTCAAGTGAAAAGCCTGTGAAAAGAGGTGTCAGGGTGTTCCTTCTCAGCATTGTTTCGTTGTTGCCACATGTAAAATTCACTCTCAATTCCAGTAAAGATTTTAATGTGACACAAATTTTCAGTTATTCTAAATACTAAAAAACTTTATGATAACTTTATTCTTGCTAGTTCCATATAGACTTTGTATCAATGCAAAAAACCCCACAAACCTGTGCAGTAAAAGCTTACAGAAAGATCTAGAAAAATCCTTTTTTGTAACTGAGACATTGTTTATTTCTGCACTTTTTGACTCCCAACCCTGTGTATGTGTTAGAAGCTCTTCAGTGGGGGCTATTAGTCATTAGGAGAACCCTGGTCTGGAGACCTTCTTGGCTGGAGGAGGGTACCTCGCTGTGCTTTTGTAGCTAATTTGTTCCAAAATCCTTGTGAGGGTGCTGAGCTTGTGAGGACTTACTGACTGGAGAGTAAATGGTCAGCAGCACATTGGTTTGAGTGCAGTCAAACAAGAGGATTCCAGAAGCTCCTGCTCAGAACAGTGCCAGCCGTGAGATCAGACGAGGTTGTTCAAGGCTTAATCCAGTCAAATCAGACTGGAAAGTCTCCAGGGATGTGGATAGCACATCCCTGCTGGGAAACCTGTTCCAGGAAACTCTGAGTATTTTGATGCTTGTTACCAGGTGGCACCTAGGACAGTCAGAAGTAAATATGTGGCACCGTTCTCCCTGTAGATGATATTCCTGAGACTCTTTGTTGAGGAGGCAGTGTAAGTAATGACCCCACAAGCCTAGGACACTTCTCCTACATGTGGCTCTATGCCACGAAGAGGTGGGTGCAAGGGATGAGGACCTGCTTTGTTCTCTTTTGGGAGTAGGTATAGGGCAAGCAAAGCCATCCTGCTGATCCAGGGGGTGAAAATCAGTCCAACCTCTTCTATCCCTGGTTTTCCTTGACCTTTTTGCCACAGCCACGTATAAGCAATGCAGTAGGAATGGTGGTGCTCCTGGGCTGTCCTCCTTTCTCCCCAGGAGGCGATTTTCTGTCCTGGCTGAAATAGTCTGCCCTGGATTGGCAACCTGGTAGCTGCCACTGTGGTTAATAGCAGGGCTGAGCCTTGGTGCCTGGTGGCAGAAATAATTCTCCCTATTTACGTTCAGACACAGGGCTGGGACATGGGGACATTGTAACACCCCACTCAGGGCCTGAGATCCCCAGTGTAAGCCTTCAGAAGATGGGCACCTCCTGTATCTTCAGCTAGGGATAGAAAACCAAGCCTCACCGGCAGGACGCAACCCAGGAGGTGCCTATTGGACTCCCTGTGCATTTGCATTTTCTAATCTGCTGCCTAAAGCATTGTCTTACTTGCTCAGACAAGTCAGTCACCACATCAGGAACGTGTGGGAAAATAACTCAGTCGGGATAACCAGAGGAAAATGAATGGTTGTGTGGTTAGCCATTTGGAGCTGAGCTAGCTTGGGAATTCTTTTTCTTTCAGCAACACCCTGAAAAAAATGTAGTGCGAATGGGTGTGAAATAGAGAGAGAGTTTGCTTCCTTCTTGCATAGGCATATATCCAAAAAAAGGCAACAGTAAATATAGAGACATCTACTGCTAAATGCTTTGGTAGGGCTTTAAAGGATCTAAAGGCTCAGTGTGTTTGACTGGTAGGACATCGGATCTTCCCCACTGAAATGAGCTTTCAGTACAAGGGAAGTCTCTGACACAGCAGAGAGGAGAAGCCACCGTGATCACCCGGGGTGTTTTAGTGTGCTGCTCAGTCATCCAGACTCCACTTCGCCCCTTGATTCTCCATTTGCTTGAAGAGAGGATTCCAGACATAATGTAAGTACAGTGGGGGAACCATGTCCTACATTAAGAGCAGCAAAATGAGACTGCAGTGGGTCACATCCCAAAAGGCACTGATGTTTGTTACTGGGGTGGGGAGAAAAAATGTGTTCAGGCTACTGCAATTCTGAAAAATGCGGAATTACTTTGCTTCTGCAAGATATAAAGTGGATTTCACAGCTGCTGTTTCTGTTGCTGTTTAGAAGATGCCACCAAAAAAGAGCAGGATAATGTCTTCTGCTACAGTAGAAATGCCAGTGTAAATGATTTATTTCCTAATTAGTAGACATTTCTCTAACGATAGAGATATTTAACAACAAGTTATTTGTATCATATCAAACCCTGTGTTCTAGAGGTGGCTTTTTCCCTCTGTTGAGTGTTAAAGCAGTTGCGTGGATTAATCACACTATAATGCAGCCAAACAGCTCTTGTCCCTGCTTGACTCAGGGAGAAGAGGCTTTTTGGCTTGATATATGCATGAGGAAAATCACATCCAAGTTTTACAAAGTATATTTTGAAAATAAAAGCTGAAGTTTAATTAAAACTAAACAAAACACCTTGTTTTTCCCAGCAAATGAGGTCATGCAGCCTGATTGCCTGCCCCATTTGTTGCTATTTATAAGTATGTTGTATTTTTAAAGGCCAATATTAAATGGTATTATGTAGTTATCTACTTTCTATTTTTTTTTTTTTTTCTAATGCCTCTTGGCTTGTCAAGCACTGTCATTATGTCAACCGCTGTTCTTAAAACAGGATTTTGGTTAAAATAGTATATACCTGCCATCTGGTTGAAAAATGTAAGCTTCCTACACAACTAAGTGGAGTTGAACTACGGTATTAGGAATAGCTCATGTTCTCTTGAAAATAGCAGCTGATGGCAGATTGCAGAAATCAGCCAGTTATCAGTTGTCATTAAGCTATTTGATATCTGACACACATGGAAAGCATGCTATTTATAAGTATGCAATTATGTTATAGAAGTAGTCCTTTTTTTTTCTTTCTTTTTTTCTCCTTCCCTTTACTCATTTAAATATGTTGGTTTGACTGGACTGGAAAGCAAAGTCTCCCTTAATATTCAAAGAATAGATGTGCTGCAGACTGAAGGTGTGCCAGACTGTTTGTAACATTTCTGTCATCAAAAAGTGATCTGAGAGAGGTATAGAAATAAATTTGGTGTTCCTGTGCTACAGAGCTGTAGATGTCTAAAGAGAAATGTCAGCTACAAAGAGCCCAGGAAATAGAAATATGTGGAACTAACTGGTAAAATGCTGCAAAACTAGAAATCGTAATGGAAAAGATGCATTTTACTTTAATGTGTATTTGCATTTCTGCTAGTAGGAGAAAAGAACTCAAGTCTTAGCAACAACTAAAGCAGAAACACTAAAGGCGTAATTATTTGCTAAACCTGGGCAAGGCACCAAAGACTCTCAGAAGTCTAGGTTAGTCACTAACATGAAAGCTTAATGCTAACCACTCAGCAAGGACTCATGTACAATGCAGGGCAGAGGATGCTGCTGGAGAGGGTAGAGAGGCACGGTGATGCTATGACCTGTTCCCTTGTCATACCTTGTGAGGTAACTGATGATTACAGAAAATAAAGCAGAAACAGCCTGCTAAAAAGAGGGATTAAGAATTATTTTGTGAGCGGAAATGTGAACAAAAAAGCAGTCAAAATAGGATGGGGTGCTTTAAGGCTAGTAATTTTACTCAGAGGGAGTGTGAGGAGGTGTTATTTTCATGTGGGCTGAGGGTTAGACCCTGATTAATCTGCTGCAATGACGTTGAAATCTTGTGAGCATATCCTGAAAGGTTTTATAAAAAATAAATACATATCACCTATAAATAAAATACAACAAGAAATAAAACAGATTAATATATAATAATATATTAATACCTGATTATTCACACAAATTTTTGATTATATTAGAGCAGAAATGTTTTGAGTACAATGAGGAGTTTGTTGACCCCACTGAAAAACCCCCAATCTCTTTTCCTTTATAAGTGTTGACTGGAAAATTAAGGTCTTTGTTGCTGTGGCCTCAGCATGGTCTTGATCAGGTTTGAAACTGTTGGGTTTGGATCTGAATCCTCTTGCTTTTCAAATTACATCTGGGATTCTGGTTGTGAAAGGTCTCTAGTCATTTTGCTTTTAAAAGTTACTTCACCCATAACCATCCATCCATAATAAAAATGTGTTCAGCTTCATAATTATAAGTTTTAGGTTTTACAGTCAACAGAGGTATGTTCTAACAGAAGATTAGGTAACAAAGGTGTAGGTCAGAGGTTGTGGTTTGCTTTTTATTCGTTGATTTTTCCTCACCAGAGTATTTGGAAATTTTATGGTGGAGACTAATCACGTCTGCCTTGCTTCAGGCTTTTGCAGACCTTCTTAGCCCATCAAAGCAGCTTCAGCAATCTCAGCGTTTTGGCAACATGGCAGCTATCTTGACCATAAAAAGACTTACAGCTGGTGCAGAGAGCAGCTCCCGCAGTGGAAGGTTTGCAGGAATGAGCGGTGCCCAGGAGCGATTGCGGCTCTCCAGCGCTCCTTCCCAGGTGTGTGCACACGTGCCAGCTCTCTGCGCTTTCCTGCTAGCCAAGCCGGTGTTCCCAATGAAAATCCGTGGTCTGCAGTTGCTGGGGAGAAGCCTCCTGCTGGCACACAGGGAAGGCTGGCAGAGGAGGCAGGGGCAGACGCCCTACTGAGTGAAAAATGCGGATGTTTGTCAGTTCAGGGCAGTTTGACAGAGAGTGTCTCTTCCTCTCCACTTCCCGGACTGCATACAGTTATTTGCAATTCCAAGCTGCCTATTCTCTGATTTAGTAGCTAATGACTCATCTGCCCTGGTGTGCTCCTCCTTCCCTCCCAAGCCACCAGCTCTCCCTGCTTGCTCACTTGCTCACCAGCCGACTGGAGCAAATCTGCTGCCTGGTTTAGTTCCCTTTGGCTCGGCCTTCACAGGTCGTTTCAGCTTCCCCATCCTGGCAAAAGGTTAGTGAAAGCCCATTTATCTGCCTCTCTTTGATTTGTAATTATTTCATGTGTTTATCTGCTCAGCAGATGGCTAATAAAAAAACCCCTAATCAAATAATCTAAGTGTGTCGTGTGGGGGGTAGTTGGCAGAGAAAATTGGGAGGGTGAAGAAGCACTCATGGATAAAAAGTAGCTGTGTAGGCAATTTTATTTAAGGACAGAACATGGTATTTTATTTTACTTCTCACATCTGAGGAAAAGAATATGTTAAAAACACTGACTATAGTTGAAGAAAACATTTTTAACTGTATCAAAACTTGTAAAGGTGATCAGGAGTGGTCCTTGGTAATTAGGTTTCAGTGTGAGAAGCATCCTGGAAGATGAGGACATTTCTCAAAGGAGCTTAATGGCTTTGCAACTGCATAACAAAGTTTTCCTTTATATTGTAGGCAGATGCCAAAAGTACTGGGTATGGTGGCATGTTACACCTAGCATTTTTATAAGGAGGTTAGGAAATGATGTAGCAAAAGGCAGTTGTTTTTTCACATGAGTTCTAAGAGTATTGCATGTCCAAATGAATTCATTTTGTCAGGTGTAAATGTGAGAACTCTCAGCAGTCCCGAAGTACTAAACTTCTCCCAGCAGAAACTTGTCTTGGAAATGATCTTTCTGGGACATTGTTCTGGTGTTGTTCTCAGGTTAATTGTTCCAGGTCAAGTTTTCTTGTGGAAGCTTAAGTCATTTTCTCGGCTTCTCAAATTCTGACCTCTTTATGTCAGTGGGGACTCTGGTAACACCCATATTTAGGCCACCAAAAACACTGCATTATAAGCATTTGAGGCTTCTCCTTTTTTTAGGGGAAGCAGGAGGTGAGAGAGAGGAACTCTAAAACTGGTTTTGTTTGCAGCAGCATATACCTTGCCTTTGGCTTAAGAGAGTATCTTTTCTTTGACTTGGGAAGTTTTGCTTTTACCAAGAGAGAGCTAGAAAATGAAAATTTTGTTACTATGGCCTACATTCCTTGAGAAACTTTAGTTGTGTCAGAAAATATGTACTCTGTCTGACCACACAGGCTTTAAAGTAACAACAGGCAGAGAGGTTCTGGGATTGCCGAAGACACTGCAAGACTAAGGAGAACTTCCCAGCACCCAGTGTATACCCCGGGTACTCTGCTGAAGGGCACCAGTTGATAAAGCAGGCAGTTCCAGCTGGGAGCTGCCCAAGAGCACCCTCCAGGCCTTTAGTGCTGGGGATGCAGCTCTCTCTTGTTCCTGCTTCCTCACAAAGTAACCACAGCCTTTCCGTATGAGCTCATGTTGCTCAAGATGAGAACACGTGTGCTGAAGTTCAGGATGAAGTTCCATAGGCAACATCCAATATAATCTGTCTAATCTGAAAAGCTTTTTTATTTAGTTTAGGTTTTTGATGAGTGTCATGTAGTAGTTGCTGGTGCCAACAGGTATTCTGGATATATATTACTGAGTATATTGCACAGAAAATTAGTGTTTTGGGCTAAGATCAGGAAAGAAGAAAGAATAACTCTTAAAGGCTGTAAACTTGGCACAAAGCACTCTTGGGGACAAAAATGGTAGAAGGAATGGAAGAATGGAAGAATGAGGCCCATCAGGGCAGTATGTTCTGGGATAATGGCTTTCCACAGTGTAACAAAGCAGATATTTAGGGTTGTATGCATGTAGTGTAGGACGTGCATGTAATTAAGAATCTTTCTGTTTTTCTTAAGATACCTTGGAAATTTATGTGCTGAAACCTAAAGTTAAAAATCTCTGAGGGCAACTGCTTATGGCAGATATTTAATTTCTGGTACAACCCGAAAATTTGATGCTCTCCTCCCTGTGGGTTATGATGGACAAAACCTCTTTTGTGGTACATGTATGGACTTTGCTGTCTCTGTACCAGAATGTATACGAGTTTTCTGTCTCTGTGATCACCGAAGCCCTTTAGGGAAGGATATGTTACCGTTGCCATTTTACAGCTGAGAGCATGACAAAATGCATGACCACATATTATGTTTTCCCCCAGGACTTCTGCTTCATACTAGCTACAGAGATATATGAGGGAAAATACCTGGGGATTCAAGTGAGGGACACTTAAGTCTGGGCTGTTGTACTAGGAAGGGTGTCCTATGGCAATGCACATGTGGCATTATTGTATCACCTCAGGGGCTCACACATGTTGTCACCAACTGGATATTTTCATGAGAAGGTACAGGGAGAACTGGAAACTAACATGTTTTACCTGAAATTATGCAAGGATCCTTATTAAATGCTCTCTTTTTGCCGTAGGGGAGACTTGCTTTGCGACTGTGGTTATTATGTGCAAAAATAATGGTTGTGAAGTACTCATTAAACCCTGCTGAAGAGGATGGTTCTGGTGGGGGGTTCCCATGGACTTAGGAGGCAATGTGCCCATGTCTTTGTGACACTGTACTGTTCTGTGTGAAAGAGAGGTATTTCTGCTCTATATAATATGAAGAATTGACAAGAGGCTTTAGAAGAACAATGTCCCTTGGACTTTTAGAAAATGAAAGTATAATTAAAATGTTTCCTTGACTACAGGCAAGATGCAGGCATTCATGTGTACAGGTGGTGCATTATGTTTTTTTTTATGACCTAAAGCAGAAGCCCACGCAGTGTTCTACCTGAGGACTGATCTGGGCTGCTCTTGGATCAAGGACCTGTCTAGATTAAAGGCTCAAACTGAGTCATGTGAGGTGCTGCAACTGCATGCATACGCCTTGCTCATGACAAATGTAAAGTTATTTGAATTATTTGGCATCTCAAGTAAAAGCCCTGGGGTTAATAGTGTAAAGTTCAGCTCATGTCTGGTAGCTTCATTATGAATTGACTATTGAGAAAAAAGCAGGGGTGTTGGTTTATATGCTGCTGGGTTGGTTTCGTTGTGCTGACCACTCCCAGGTAAAGCCTTACTTAGCAGTGAAATGCAGGTTAGCTTGTTTTAAACAGGAACAGGCTGAATTCAACCAGCCAACACAGATCTAAAGCAGACCTGCCAAATTCTTGAGGGTTGCCTGATGTGTGATGCTTCTCAGCCCTGATTTAAATAGATATTTGGCATCACCATTGCTCTACTCCTGTCACAGTGATGCTGTGCATTCAGCAGGGCTGCAGGCTGAGCCAGATGGAATGGCTTGTGACCATGGAGAAGAGCTCCAAGCATCTTGTCTCACTCTGGATCACCAGGGGAACTTGTAGGAGGCAGGAGTGATGGCAGTGATCTTTCCCTTCCTCCACTGTAGTGCCTACCATGCTCTTCTTGCTTCAGATGGACCCTACTGGAGCCCCTGGATTTCAAGGAAAAAACATACCAAAAGCTTAGGACTGGGCTATCTGGCACAATGCCGGCTTAGCTTATGGGCAGGAATGGGAGAAATGGGAAGGACGGCTCTCTTGCTTTCCTCCTGGGGGAAGGAAGCTGGACAAAGGACGCCAGCTGGCTGTACTTCCCTCTTCTTGTCACTTTATTTAAAGGAAAAATGAAGAAGAAGCCTGAAATTTGGCCAGTTACATAGTTTCCTTGGGCAGAACCAAGCACAGCAATGATATTAGCTGTCTGCCTGTACTCAGTCTGTGTAAAATAGAAAAAAGGATGTATGAATTAATTCTTCCTCCTCCTACAGAGTATCTCCCTTAACCAGGCTAGAACAGGGATTATCAGTTTGGAAAAAGGTTTTTTAGAACAACTGTACTGCCATAACATCTTCATGCCAGTTTTGGTTCACGTACAGTGGGGAGACCTGGAATGTTTCATGTCTCATGCAAAATTAGATACCTTATGTTTTCACGTCTTATGTTTTCATGTCTGTGCATGTGTGTGACATGCCTGTTTAATGCAGTGTGAATGCATGCAAATGACTTTTTTTTATGACCTAACTTTCTTAAAGAAGTTTTAATCATGTTGAATTTGATTTTGAGTAGAATGCTGATAAACTATTTAAAATGCACAAACTTTGCTTCTGGAAAATATTCTTAGTTCATGGAATGGATCAAAAATAATAGTCTGCTGCAAAAGAATTTCCATTAATCTTCTTAAAGGCAGGAGATAAGATTTCAGAATCAGATAAATTATTGTATTCCACATTAGGAGACCTCCTTGGTTCTGTCTGACAATCAATTCATCCTCTTCAGGGTTGCAGTTGCTTCAGCCTGCATTTACCTCTTTCATGTTGTGCATGAAGGACCTTTTATAGACTCTTAAAGCACATTTATTTGGAAGTTGAAAATTGCATTGGAGGTTTGACCTTCCCTTAGGTTTGTTTGTCTTTGTTTTGTTCTTTTTAGCTGAAAGTAGGGAGAGATGGGCACTTCCCACTCCCTTGAGTTTGGTAGGAGTGGCAGGGGCGGTGTGTAGACCACGTCCCACTGAGCTGTTTAGCTGTCATGAGCATCTCATGATTAAATCTCATGCTGAGGGTGCCGTACGCTCCCCCCACCCAGCATCTCGACTCCCTCAGCATGAATTTCCCACTATGTAAGATGTGGGAGACGAGGTGACAGCTTGCTTGCAGGCAGAACACAGGATACTACATGGGAAGAGAGAATGTAAAAAACACCTGCTCTAAGCTGCTACTGAAGATATTTGCATAATTTATAAGTATTTTTAGAAAACAAGGGTAATTAAAGAAATAAATATTTGTCATAGATGCAGCATACCGTGTTGTTTAGTATCGGATGATGTCATTGTTCAGTGGTGCTTTGCCTATTACCTTTGTATGCAGCAGAGGGCACTAAGTGGTGCTTAGCTTTTAAAGTACAGGAAAACTGCATTTTTTTTTCTTCATTACCCAGATTGCTGCCTTAAGAGTACTTCTCACATGTCTCAGTTACTGACTACTACTTTTTTTGTGTGCTTTTGTCACATTCGTTCCATTTTGTTTTCATAAAATTTAGAGAGACGACCCATCCAAGGGCAGTCTGTCAGCAGTTTTACGTTTTGAAAAAAAAAAATCAAATGTTGTGTCAACCCGTTTTCTGACTGGATCTGCAGTCATCACTGTCATTATGATTCCTCCTAAATTTCCAGGCACAATCATGGTGAAACTGGAGAAGACCTAGACAGATCTCTCATCCTACAACGATGATGTAGGTGAACTCCTAGAAAATCAGGGCTAAAGTCTGAAGAATTTGTCAACCACTGCAAGGTTGGAGACAGAAGTATTTTGATGATTTCAACAGCAGTGATATTTTGCACAATGACATAACCACTTTTCTCAATATCAAAATAATCTAAACTTTTCTGGAAGCTGTATGATATAAAAAGTGTGTGTGATGGTTCATTACAAGTTCCATAGCCCTACACTAAGAAGTAGTTTATATCACTACCATCTTTTGAGTATATTCTGTTTGCCTGGTTAAAAATCAAATTAAAATAGAGCAATAGTTCACTGCGTTTACATGCAACATGTCAGGAATGAAAGCATTCTTGGTGGTAAGAGATGAGGAGGTGAACGGCTTCTTCAGTTAAAACAATTTGAGGGGAAATAAAACTGGAGCGAGATAGATTTAAAAGGAAAAGGAGGTGATTCTTCATGCCAGAGGGAGGATTTGCAGGACTTCAGATGATGCTGTGAGTGCAAAAAGTTTACATAGGCTGATAGAAAGACTGGGCAAGCCTTTGGCAGAGAGCCCTCACGGAGACTACTCAATAGAGGAACCAGAGGAGGCACAGCAAATCCTTCGAGCTGAAAATGGAGGGAGACAGGGATTCTTATGAGATGTAAGTGCCACCTTATTCTTCCCTGGCTGTGTACTGATGACCTTTTTAGGAGACTAAATATTGGACTAGATTGTACTGGGGATTGCTAGGGTGTTTCTTCTATTTTAATGGACTTATAATTCAAATTAAAGAAAAAAATCAGGCTGTTGAAAGCAGTTCTTGTGCAAATGAATCACAAATGTAAAGCAATTTCAGGTGCATGACAGACTACATTCATTGCTTAGCTATCAGACTATAAATCATATTTATAAACCCCTGCCTCTAAGAAGATTTCTGCTGTATTTATTTCAGAGAGCTTTCAAGCCTCACTTAAGAATGTGCTTCTCTAAATATTTTCATATGCTACCTTCTTGTACTTTTTTTTGTTGTTGAATAGCTTCCTAAAATGGTTTGGACTGAATAATTGCACTCTTTATGTTTCACCCCTGATCTCCTGTATTCAGTTGGTTCACTAATAGATCTCCAGTCTGCAGGATGTTAGATTAGTAAGGTGAATAGCTGCTTTCTTTAATATCTTATCCTGACAATCATGATATTTGAGCTGGTTACAAATGCCACCTGCTATTCAAATGACCAAAACATAGAATTCTGGACTAAACTAATATGCGTTCATTGCACAAGTCCTGTGGCCACAGTAGTAAGTCCAGTGTTGCCTTCTAGCAGAAAGGCAGCCGGTCCTGGCCGGGAGTTAGAGCTGCACATCCCACACGCTGCACCTCTGTCCAGCAGAGTAGTGCCGGCACCAAAGACACGGCCGGACACCTTCGAGGGGAGCCTTTCGCTCGGCCTCAGCGTCATCTCCCCAGCCGGCTGCTGCTGGCGGGGAGCCCATCTCACCGCAGTTCTTTCTAGCCCTGAGCAGAGCTGAGGAGGATCAGGGCCCTGAGCCAGCCTGGTAGCGGGATGTTCCGGAGCCCTGGTAGCCAGGCTCCTCTTCCCACCTCTGCCAGGAAATGCTCGGGGGTACCATGATGCTGTGGATGCTCGGAGCAAGCAGGCGCTAGGGGCTGATGGGTGGTGTGTGCCATAGTTTTGTCAGCCTCTGGAGGAACATCTTTTCTCTCGGCTGGGTTTTTCCGTGGTTGGCTGGCCTGCCTGGGCTTAGAGGGCGCTCAGAAGTGCATACTCGAGGTTTGATCTGCATTGCTTTAATCATCCCAAACAAGCCAGTCCTGCCCACATGCAACTCAGTGTCAAACCGCATCATCCTTTTGTGTTTCATATAACAGTTTTGTATCTTTCTTAGTTTGGCAACTCCTGTGTCTTATAAGAATCAGAAACAATCCTTTTGCTTGGAGTTGGCCCTTTTGCTTATTTGCATATACAGTTTTAGATAAGCATCAGTATCTCATATTCTTCTGCTTTCTTGTTCTTTCTAGCCCTGAGCAGAAAGAGCCTGTGGTGGGCCTGCTAGGATGGTCTAGAGGCACACAAGCATGGCCACTGGGAACTGGGCTGAGGTGGGGCAGAACCAGTTTTCAAATGTAAGCTGATGGCAGCTTGAGCCTGGGGCTGGTGGGGCTTCCTCTGACAGGTGAAAGGTTTTTATGTAGTAATAAGCTCCATGAGCAGTCCTCATTCTTCTTCCTGCCTTAAATCACTGCTGCGTTAAAAGTATGTTCCTTTTTTCCCTATGCAGTTCTTCCCCATGTCAAACAAAACAGTTTTATCATGAAGCTGAGCAAAAAATTTAAATGCTTTCAATTACTTTTTTAAAAGGGCATTGTACAGATACTTTAGCCTTAAAGATAAATGAAAGATTGGGATCATTTGTGTCTGTGTGTGTCAAAAGCTACCTGGTCCTTCTATCTGTGCTTGTCAGTTTAGGGAAAGCTGATATATAGCCCACAGATAATATATGCATGAGGAACATGTTTTTGATCTCTTGTTAAGACGTAGAGTTGGCACTAGAAGATGTGAGGACTTTTTATAACTCCGCTCTCAGCGTGGTGCTGGGTGAGTTCCCTGGGACACTGGAGAGCAAGCAGTGTGCTGGGGTGCTCCCCTTTAGGACTCCCAGTTGGAGCCTGCTGGGAACCTATTTCCCCCTTGTTTTTTCCCCTGGGGTGCTGAAGCCTAGTGAGAGCCAAGTGGTCACTTTTGCAGTTGTGGGACTTTGGACTTTTGTGAAAAATAAATATAAAAATATCATCCTTTTTACTGTGAAAGATGATACAAATCACTGAACAGCTTTTAAAAAGAAAGTATGCTATGTTGTGTGCCTCTGTCTAACTAGCTGTCATATCTCCAAGAGTATTGGGAGGGTATTTCAGTTACTTGCATTCCAAGCTACAGAAATGCTGTAAGTAATATATATCTGTTCTATAATTAATAGACCGTACAGTTGTGTGTGGTTAATAAACCCCAGTGACATCACAACCTACGTACTTGGAAATTGTTTTTTTTTCTTTTAATTTTAAAATGCAGGTATGAATAGGAGAACAATGGTTAGTCATTTCACATATTTAGGAAAAAGATTTTTTTTCCTGCTCTGGATTGAGGTTTTTGTTGTGTTTCCATTAATGTGTGAAATTTAGTGTTCTTTCTTTGTAGTAGAATGAATAAAGGTACCACGGGGGAAAGAAAGTTGTTTCATGTGTAGACTTTACGTTCTTGTACAGATGTAAGTATTGCATGTATTTATGCCTGTTGATTTTTATCGAAATAAGAGTTTCATACTCCCCCAGAGTTTCTTTTTTTTTTCTTTTAAGAAACACTGCAAGCAAATCCAGTTAGAAAACTTAAAGCAATGGTGAGGGAGATGAAAAGCATATTTTGACTTCGTTTTTTGATTCATGCTATATAGACATGTAAAATGTAGGATTGTATTAGTGCACTTAGACCATCTCAGACTATTACATGCTGGAGGGAGGGAGTCAAATGTCACAGTTTAAGCAGATGGTGTTCATGAGTCTGTGTAGCACTTCCTACACCATGGAGTGGGTGGAATGATGGGAGTAGACTTCTCTGCACTGTCACAAAGGCTCAGATGCTGCACCAGATACAGCACCAGGCTGTCCTGCACCAGATGTTGGTGGGTCAGATGGGAACATCCTGATTGGAGTTCAGTTTTCTTTCATTGTACCTGATTCTTTCTTTGGGGTTTCAGTCTCCAGACTGCTGTTGTGGGATCTGCTGTATCTGTGATCCCACTCAAGTCCTCAGGGGTGCAGAGGTATTGTTACAGGAGTTGTTTGGAGCTCAGTAGTTTATTCAAAGGTGCTCCCCTGTCCATCCCCATGGTAATATACCTATGGAGAGAATCTGATCCTTAACCAGCTGATCAATGCAACCATCCTGCACCAATCTTATCAGCATATACTGATCTGTGAGGATGACTATAAACACATTCTGCATCACATTTACATCCTGGCAGTTTGAAGAATCTAGTGAAAAATGTCTTGCTCTACTTTCAGGACTCTTCCAGTATATAAAATGACACTGACTACTTTGAATCCTTTACTCACTTTATTTGTAGTACAAGAACACAGTGAAACTTTTGCTAGTGGGAAAATAACGCAGAAGCTCTTTGTCCATTGCCTGCTCTTTGCAGGCTAGGAGGTGTTTATCAGTAGCCTTTACAATTGTAAGGCTGGTGGTTAACCACAGCTGAGGGCAGTAGCAATACTGTAACTGCAGCTAGAAAATACTTTCTGGTGATTTTCAGGGGGGTTAAATGGTCGCACACTGACCCATCCTGATCTTCAGCAGTTAATTTGTTAGCTAAAATATTTTAATTCTTTTCCTATCACTGTGTTTTTACATAATTGGATTTAATGTCCTTAGAAAGGCTGCATTATTTATCTATGCCCAGAAGATAATGAGAACAATTAAAGTGAAGATAATGAGATCAGTCCTAAAGAGGGGGTGAGATGATCTAAGAAGAATCTATATTTTCAAGGATGGTTCATTTGACAGGACTCACTGACACACAAATGGTGCCTGTTGCTTCTGGACCATATGATGGTGCTTTTGTCACGCACCATGCAGGGTTAGCATGGGGGTTGCATCAACAGGGAGTAGTGAACAGAGAGAGGTTGCAGTTCTCAAATGGTGCAAAGGATATAGCCAGTAATTACAGACTGGATGGTCTAAAGGGTATAGCCAGTAATTACAGTCTCACTTCCCTGCCCCCGAGGACCTGAGCACTTCTGTCCTGTCTCGTCCACTTCTGTCCTGTCTCCGAGCCAGTGAGCAGGGCAGCTGTAACACTGATCCTCTTTTAACCCTTTCTTGAGCTGTGGTGTTAGACATATCAGCCATTTAACTCCGTGGCCCTGGGAAAGGTCAAGTGTGACCATTATCTTCGAAGGAGAACCCATAATTAGAGGGCAAACACCTGATGCCCTTGTGTTGTGTGTAGGTAGAGGTATGTACTGTGTATCTAATATATAGATAATATATTGCTGCTGCTAACATAAGGAAAGTTACTTTTTTGCAAATATGTGAGTAAATAAACAAGTTGAGCCCACATAAGTCATCAGACCAAGAGTGATAACTCATTGGCCATCTGTTTCTCTCTGAGACTTTGTTTTTGTTGCTTGCTCTTTGGATACAAAAATGTATCCAAAGGAAGGAGCTTCAGCTTGCCATCTTCACATAATTCTTTTGTTGCAGACATCCTTGGAATGATGAGTGTCTATGTTTTGTTTCTGACTGTGAAAATCATGATATCCAGAAAAAAATTGTCTCCAAAAATTCCAAGCAAAACATGAACTTATACAAAAATTATGAACATGATTTATCCAGTTTGTCTGAATAACTATTTTGTTACTGGATTTATTTAATTTTCAACCAGAATGAGTAATCCCCCTTTTCAGTAAATGTGAAACCCTACCTTGTGCAGAAATAGCTTGGAACTTGAGTAAACATAACTAATAGGAGCATCAAGTACCTGTTAACTTGCCTCCACCACTTGGAAGGTGTTCCTGCTTGTAGTTCTTGTTGTAATTTACACTGCTGTATACATCTCTATAACTGACTCTAAAGCTATGCCTTTGCTTTGAAAAGGGATTGGGCACTTCTTGCCGTTAAAGGTGCATAATGCCATCTTCTTTTCTTCAAGAAGGCAAAGACAGAATGTTTTCTGAATTTGTTTTTGATTTTGACCACTGAATTTACTCACAGTTGGTATGCTTAGGTCTCTTAAACATTATTTAACTTAACATGAGTTAAGTTAAACATATATAACTTAACATGAGTTAAGGTTTCAATTTCTTACCTAATTGTTCCTGAGTGGTGGAATACTGTTATTAGAAGCTGGATATGATGAAATTTGCATTTCTAGCCAGCTTCTCTCGGACTGAAATGTATTGGTTCTGAAATCACCAAGCTTTGCACTGATTTTCAAGGTGTAGTGATCAGGGAGAATGCACTTTTCTGAAGCGGTAAAGATAAAGAGGACTATGTTCAGACATCCTCTGAACCAAGATCTTGCCACTTTTGAAAGGGCCTGCTCAACAGCACAGTTTGCTAAAAGAGAAATCTGTGTTATTGTAGTCATATGTTCAGAGATCGGTGTTCTTGTTTGGTTTAGGGTTTTTTTTCCTTTACATAGGGACAAAATAAAATGTGTTGGAAACTCCTCTGATTGGTAACGCAGAAACAAGAAGTAGAACTGAATATTTAAATGAGTTGTTGATAGCATACACTTATGAAAAAAATCTTACTTTGATAGTGTTAGTGGTATAGATCTCCTTAAAATGGACAAGTCTTCTCAGAAATACGTGATTTAAAAAACCTCAATTACTCTTGAGTTATCAACATTCTTTTGCAAGAAATGTGTGGTTGGTTACCTTAGTAGAGCACATAGAGAACTAGGGTTTTCATTTTGTACCAAAATACTATCTTTTTTCTCTTGGATAAACCAGGCTGACGGATGGTAGTTGATATTACATGCAGTGTGAGTCAAGGCAAGACTGAACTGTGTTGAATCATTGCTTCTCATTCCTAGGAAGTTCTATGGACCTGATGTCCTTCAACAATAAATTACCTTCCTACTAGGGTTTCTTTAGGGATGCTTTTTTAGCTATATGCTTTGCCGAAGCCTAGGTTCAGGTTACAACTGCCTGGAGTTTGTTCTTACTTGTTTTATAGGGGTAAGGAGTCTAACAGACAGGCAGAGATCACTATGTATCTTGAATGGATTCCTGCCATGAAGAGTGAGGATTGAACGCAAGGAGCATCTTTGGCTGCCAGGGCTGTATCCAGCAGTGCCTGTTCTCCAGATACTTCAAAGGCTTTGTGTCGCTTCACTGGCCCAAAGCAGGGAGTCAGGGCAGAGCCTCTGTTTCAGAAGACCCACATCTTGTTTCAAACTGTAGAGAGCCAATACTGTCTGTATGACTGAATTACTGAGGCATGTTTCTCTGTGTGCTAGTTTGGTGTGTTATAAAAGATGTCTGTGATCTGTAATCATAGTTTCTGTGCTTGTTTAGTCATCTGGGAACAATAATTCTGCTCACCCTTCTTTGTCTTTTATCCTCCTCTATCTCACCTTGCCAAAAGCATGTGATGTTCCTGAGCTTGCTATAACCTTTCAGTCTTTTTTTGTAGCTGGAACATTTCTGTGAACAGGTTTTCCCTCTTGTGAAAGTACCCAAATATTATACTGATGTCTAGAAGCAGAGGACAGTGCTTGTCAGATATGCATGTAGTCACAGCAGTGGCAGTTTCTGTGAGCTGGGCCACACTAATTTGCAAATAACCCAACATTAAACAGCTTAAATAATTTCAAAGTGCATCAGCTTGGTTCTTCAGATCACCAGTGATTTAAGCATGCATTTGCTGCTGCTTGGAGTACTTGCTTCCATTAACCACTTCATCTAGTTGGAGGTTTTAAACTCCTGGTACCTCTCATGACATGAAGTCCAAAGGCTCCTCAGACTGAACATCACTATGACAACCAGTTACATTTCTCCTCAAGTACACAATCTGTAAATTTGGACAGGGATGTTTTTATGGATGTCTAGTGGAATATCTTGTCAGAAGCAAGTATAGATAGGGCTCATAAGACCTTATGAGACAAGCAAACCAAACACAGTTTCTTCAAAATGAATGTAAAACTAATTTTTTCATTAAGATTACGACACCCAAGTGAGAACAGAGAGACATTGGTTGTTCAGGGTGAGATGGGACAGAATAAGGCTCCTACCATCCTGTTTGCCTCCAGGTGAGTGGAAGTGGACAAGAAAATGTAGCCACCTACCAACAGTTTTGAACCACAAAGCTCATTGCTTACAGCTGGGCCCTATGTCAGTGGCAGGGCACCATTGTATTTGCCTGCTCCCCCACCCTGCAAGCGTCTCAGAGTTTAAGGTGACAGTACTTGGCAAAACTGGTATGCTAAACTGGCTGCTTTTTTTTTCTTTTACCTACCTTGAAAATCCCATCCTGCGTAATTACCCGTGTTTGTTGAGAAAAGCTGCAGTGGAAAAAAGGCTTGTTAGTTTATGGGATAAGAGGGGATAAATCAGGTTTCTCAATCCCTGTTCCTTTTGTGTGCACTAGAATGCTCTTGGCAGAAAGATAGCTGGATTTCTAGGGCAGCAGGGAACCACACTGGCTTCTATTGCAGTAATTGGGCAGATGCTACAGAAGATGATGCAATAAAACCTGTATGTTACTTCTACATAGCTGGGCTTTTGGTAATTGCTGTAGGACCATTTATTAGGTAAATAATTAGTTTTTCCAGAGAAGAAGTAGGATACAATATATATATAGGAGAGATTTAGGAGAGCTAAAAGGTAGCAAATGCATATATTGGCAGCTGTTTAGAACACTAATTTGTGTGATTTATTTATTTCCTGAATTTTATTTCAAAAGCTTCACACAATGCAGGATTGAGAAAATGGTGGCTGGAAGTAAAGCAACTGAGAAATGTATTTGAAAAGCCTGCATATGATATCCATTCCTTTTGTAAAGAATATTTCCTTTATGACCTCCTCCTGCTTTGTATTTAACATTTCAAAGAACTTTGGGGGACTCTCTGTAGGCTGTGTCTTCTCGAAGCCAGTAGCCAAGGATTTAAAGTATTGTCAGTGCTGGCCTGAAGCTGAAAACTGCAGGCGGTTTTAATCTCAGGGTGGGGGGTGGGTGTTTAAACCCAACCTTTTGTGTTCAGATTAGGGAGTGCAGGAGGATAGACTTAAGGGGTGTTAGTGAGAATTTTTTCACTGGCAGTTCAGTAATAGCATCAGGCTTTGGAAATACTTTTTTCCAATGCTTTGTTATTTTAGTAATTACTATGTGGTGGGTAGAAATCCGTAGGGTTTGTGGTTTTTTTAAGTACTTCAGCAATGGCATGGGGATATGGGCAATAAAAAGAAGTACTTGTTTTTATAACTTTTTACTCCTTGGATGACTGTGGGCACTTAAATGCCTTTTCAGATAGTCTATCATTGTTTCAGTCCTGATGTCTGTGTTTATTTTGTCTTGGTTCCATCAGCTGGGATAATAGTAAGATCCATCTTTAGAGAGGAAAGAAGACAAAAACAATTTGACATTAGCATCGTGCTCTGGCAAATCTGAAACCTGCCAGTTGTGAAGGCAGATTGCCTGATCTACTTTACACTGTCTGAGAGATGGAAAGGTTACTAAACATCTCCCCCATTAAGAAAAAGATCAAAGGCAAGTTGCTGAGCACTTGCATGAGGAGTTTTTTTACTTTATATTATAACCTATGAAATGTTTGTCCTGAGTATTTGTTGATTCCTGGAATAGCTGGGGGGAACAAAGCATTTGTAATTTTTATGTATGGGGAACATGGTGACTCCTTGCTAAAGTTTCTGAGATGAACACCATAACTAATAAGATTTATCACAGCTGGGTTGGGTAGGTATTGAGTACAGCTCAATAGTGATCAGTTTTAATGACTAAAGAGTTTCTAGCTCTTAATTTTGTACATGATCCTTTCAAATAGAATTCTAATGCTAGGAAATTTTACTTTCATCTAAATGGTCTCACTTAAGATGTTTGTTTCTTCTGAGAAAGATATTTTTAGGTTTCTGGAAATACTAAATGTCAGTGGTTCTCTGTGCCTTACAAAAGTTCATTATAATACATAAAGCATTTTGAAAGAAATCCTATGCCACTGCCATTCACATGCTTTAAAGGATGTAAGTACAGTTTTGTGGTGGAAGTGAGGAGTACACTTTCCAGAATTAGAAAGGAAGTTTCTTCTTAAATTTTCTAATTTTATATTAATTTACTTTTCCTAATTTCACAATTTTATTTTGATTATGGTAATGATATTCCTTTGTAATAATGGAATTTTTTTCTTCATGACATCTACATATTTCACTTGTTCTTATCCTTGACTCTGGTCAGAAAGTTATAGGTTGAAAAATTCACACCAGAGATTGTTCTTATATCCAGCGTGACACTTCAGTGTTGCGTTAGAAATATTTTGCTAAGGTCAGGCTTTGGATGCTTCTTCCTTCTGCTTAGCTCCACAGAGGAGTCAAAGGTCTTGCACTGACCTCCGGAAATCTGGGACTCAACAGTGCTCTCCTGGATTTAAACCCCTCTTTGTGTTTAAAACCAAATTAATTAATAATGAAGCAACTGACAGCTGCGCAGTAGTATAGAAGGATGTATAGAAAAATAAAGTAGCAGAGCTCCCCGTGGTTGATACATTTGCTTTAACAGATTGCTACTGTTATGTAGGGTGTCACTTAGTAAGACAAAAATTATTTTGTTGCACTAGGCCCCTGTGGAAGAATATAACTTTCTTACAAAGTGGTGGGAGAAGTTTGAGACCCAGAGCTATAAAATGTTTTTTTCTTGTTCCTCTACTAGAGAACAAAAATCTCTGCATTCAGGAGAAATGCTAAGAACAGATTCTACAGAGAGGCAAGTGCAAGTGGTGCCTGCATAAACCTACATCTGAACAGAGCAATGGGAAATTGTCTCTGGTTGCACACAGGTGGGTAATATCAGAGCTTCAAAAGCCAGGGGGAGGATGGCAAAAAGCTGTGGTAACCAAGGGCAGTCAGGGTAGGTGTCCCAGGAGTGGAATTTTCCTTCTGATGGGTGCTACTGTGGAATCAGAAGAGAAGGGACAAGCTCCAGGGTCCCACTGAAAACCGGTGACTAAAGAGCACCACCTTCCCAGGAAGAAACTGACTGCAGCACTGCAGTCTGGCCCAGAGAACAAGCAGACTGATGATTTTGCACTGATTTCCCAGAAGCCTTTGAGTCAGGCATGTGTAGAGTCATCTAATTTCTGTCTGTGCTTATGATTCCTCTCTAGAATTTTTTCATGCCCAAATGTATGTGTCAATGAGACAGCCTCTGAATCTGAGACTATAATAAAATATCCACAAAGTGATTGAATTACTTCTTTTCTGTGAGGTGAGAAATGGGTGCTTTTTCACTTTTAGGTTTCTGTCTTCCTTCCATTTTTTTTCAAACTTATGGGTAGAAACCATACGTTTTCAGTACTAAACCACTATTTTGAAAGCCTATTTAATTTAGGCAGAGCTTCATGCACATATGGAAGTAACTGCATGACAAGAACTTGTTTACAAAGGGTGGAGTAGCCTATTTTCAGGCCTCTCAATTTTTTCCAAGGTTTTAAAGATCTCTGCCTCTTGCATGTACTCTATATATGCAGCTATAAAATGTACTCATTATACTGCACAGCTGTATAAGCAAGAATTTTGAGAGGGCCCTTAGTACTGGGTTATTCAGCAAATGTTCTGTGGTGTTATAGCAGCTGCTGGGATTTAGTTCCCTTGGTATGCTGCTTTCAGGAATATGTGCACTGTCCTCTTTGCAGGACAATGCGAGCCATGCAAGATGCAAAACATTGTCCACTTCTTATTGCCAAGGGCCTTCTTTTCTTAATGGATTTTTAAAAAAAAGTACCTACCTGACACACAGAATCTCCTTGTTTGTGTTGACGTAGCATCCGGAAGTTTCACAAGAGCCCAAAGCCTGCATGTGCTTGGTGCCATGTTTGCAACATAGGTTCTGCAGAGGAATGAGAATAGATAGACACACAGATGTGGGAATTAGTCTCTAGGAAGGTAATCTGTGATGGCTTTTACTGCTGGTGGGATCTGCACTGGCTGTTCACTTCTTGCTCTCCATTGTTTCAGCTCCCAAAGCAGAAGGTTAGGCTGTTATTCTAACTTACAGTACAGCTGGCCCCCATATATCAGTACGTTACCTAAATACCAGGGTACTAATGATATGTGACACCAGTGGAAAACAAGAAAGTTGAGGCCAACATTTTTGGCATATCTTTTGCTACTATATCCTTTGGAAGAACAGCTAGTGAATGAATTGAGTTGTGATTTGAATTGCTGTAAGTCCACTTCTCCAAGTTTTAGAATTCTGTTATATGTGAGGAAATTTTTGCGGGATTCACGGCTTGTCTCCCTCTCTTGTTAGTTTTGTACACTGAGGATTTACAAGCTCAGCTTCCACCCATTTTAACTAACTAGCTTTGAGCCAGTGATAATAGGAGAGGAAAACCATACATCAAAACAAAAGTTGTATCCTACAAGTGTTCCTGCTTGTACACTGGTTTTTAAGGTAGATTTGAGTATCGAGATTGAAAAAACCTGCATCAATTTTCTTCTGTGCAGAGGAAGCACAAATGCAATCAGAAGGTCTGGCATGAAAAAAAAAGAACCAAAACAGGGGAGCCTTTCTTCTCATAACACAGACAGGTTTTTCTTAAAAGTCATGCAAGTTAAAATAAATACCACAGCACATAAGGCAGCACACAGAAAAATGAATCGGTGAACTACAGCACGTGTGCAGCAGCAGTGCTGCATTCCTGTCATCACACATTCCCAAAGCATAACACTGAGAGAAATATGATCTGAAACTAGTTTAAGAGGTGCTGTAAGTAAGCCAGGATTACTACCATGGTATAACACAACCTGATAGCAAGACTGAAGACTTGTTTGTGATAAGCTCTGAAACATTTTTCTTTTTTTATATTTGGAAATTTTTTCAGTTATACCTTTGCCCTTGGGATTTTTTTCTTTCCCGTTTTGGTGGAGTTTCTCAAATGCTCTCTTCAAGAAGAGAGTTGTCTGGGCAAGCCCAACTTTTCCCTTGCCAATAAATCCATCAAGAAAGGCTGCCTCATTTTGTGACCTGGACCACAAGCATAGATTACAAGTACTTGGCTTCTCTTGCATATTTGAGTAACAACAAGTACTAGTGAGAGGTGACAAATTAATAGTGTTAGTGTCAGAAGTCTAAGGACTGATGTGAAAGGGTGTGAGTGAGTTTTCTGGTTTGTTCTTGCTAGTATATCTGATTACAGATATCTGGAAGGGAAAAATAGTGCTTCCTACAGACAAAGACAGAATGTATTGCCAGACCTCCTTAACCTGCAAGGGATTGCTTAAAAGCATGTTTTTTAGAGTCTGAGTTCTGCACCTTTGTTAACACAGAGGTACAAGAATCCACACATGAAAATGGTGAGTTTATGAAGTAGACAACTTTCTCCTTCATGGATTTATTAATGTTAGAAATTCTGGCAATGTATTTTCTCAGGAAGACTATTGTGCAGAGCTGTAAATCTAATAAACCCATAGATTATCGAGGCCTGTGATATTATACATGGGCTTGGGGTTTTTCACAAGTTCATAATTGCATTTTTCCCACCTCTTCTCACACTCCATTTTTCCTCCTCCTCCACTGCTTTATGACTGCTTGTACTACAGGCTTTTTTCCCCACTTTATTTTTTGTTTCTTCCTTTCCGCTCTCCCTCTCTTACTTTCAAAGACGCTGCAATTCCTTCCCAGAATCTCACAGCATCCTATCTCCCCCTTTTAAAATGCTACAGAATGTGATGATTTTGTTTTCATAGTCCACAGAATGACCCTCTGCTCCCTGTTTTACCTGGTTGCCTGTGCCTGTGGCCTTCCTTAGTGCAAAGTCTCCCGTGTGTCCCAATATTACCAATGTTATTTGTAGTGTTTGTTTCTGAAGCTGGGGACAGGGAAAGGACCCCTATCACAGACCTGCGAGTGTGATGCCACAAAACTCCGTGTGGCACTTGGCATCTTGTGAGTGTTACCTCCCCTGGTAGTGCTGGGTGCTTGTCAGGCACCAGCTCAGCTGACAGTAATAAAGTGAAGCCCTTCTAATTTCCTCCGCGCAGCAGCCAGTTCAGGCTGTGTGCAACAAGCAAGGGTAAGGGAGAACCCAGGCTCTGAATGCGTAGTTTGAGAGAAAATTATTTTAGAGGTGTAGCTTGTCTCAGTGAAGAGACATGCTTTCCTCCTTGCATGTCCTATTATTTTGCCATTTTTATTTTAGTATTTGGCTTATGTTCTTATTTAATTTGAAAAACCTCATGCAGTCAGTCCCCAAGCCAAGGAAATAGCTAAGACAGTAACACCAGCCCACCCTCTTACTGACGCCTGCTGCTGTCCCTATGGAAACTTGTTTGTCATAGGGAAGGAAAAAAAAAAGGTAGTCCCAGCTGAAACTTGAAATACCACATTACATGAGAGCAATTACCACGTATGCACAATCACACATGCACATACGCACGCAGAGAAATAGATATACAGCTCACCATATTGTACTCTGCTACATGATTATTTTTCAGATAAGGAAAAATGAACCTATGAAATGGAAGCTGAGGTCCCAAAGTTTTAACAGTGCATTTGCCACTGATTTCCTACAGTCTTCTGGGCCAGTTATGTCCTTTTCTTTTATACATTTTCCACCTACAAAATCGGAACAGACCTGCTTAGCAACTAGTAAGTGTTTATGAGGATCAAATGCAATAGCTGTTCTTAGAAATACTTTTTTTTCTCACTTTTTAGAAGATAAAACAGATTTTCAGAAGCAAAGATTTTGAATTGTTTCTCCAAAAGACTTCAGGTTCCTTATGAACTTGGACTGAAGGAGGGTTGTAATTGAAAACTTAAACATATAAGAATCCTTTATAATGTCTGATATGAACCTAAGCTTGTTTTTTGAAATTTGTAATGTTAAATCTATACCTTTGAAATGGCTACTGTTACATTGCCAATTCCTGATAAGGAATTGTTAGGTTATGAGGGAGGCAGGATGCCTAGTTTTGGTTTGGTTCAGACCTTTTCCCTGAGATCTCCATGGTCTATTTATCCAAATGTCACCTCTCCCTCTAGTAATCCAAGACAGAGATGGTTCCTGTTGGACTTTAAATATCAAATGATAAAAATGAATCCTTTATCTGATTCTTAATAAAAAGCTTCTGAGTTGAATCTTTCCTTTATTAAACAAAAAATCTCCCAAAAAACAAACAAAAAAACCAAAACCAAAAACAAAGCCCTCTCCAAACAATCAGGGATGAAAAAAAAAAAAAAGAAGCAAAAAGCTTTGACACCACCTCAATTTTTCTCATCACTAGTAAGTGTTCAGATTCCCATTAGTATAATTCCTGCCCAGAAGAATTTTTCCCTACTTCTAGCAATCTCTATCAGACAATTTTTGTAGCTGAGAATTCTTCTTTCCCTACTCCACTCTGACATAGCTGTATGAATCCAGAAATTTATTTTCCTTTGTTAAAAAAAAGTAAATTTAGATGTCTCAGAATAAAATGTTGAGGCTTTGTTTGTTCATTTTGTCTTGGTTTTTTTAAAGCTCTCAAATTTTAGCTTTCAGATCACATGAAGAAAATAGTTTTATTTCAGTTTGGCCACTGAAGCAAAAAAAATCAATTACACTCACAGTTCTAGCTCTTATTCCAAAGAAAACAGCCAAAACTTAAACTTGGTCTTTAATTATATATTTGATTCATCCCAGTAACAACACTTAACTTCAAACAATTCAAGAGCAGGAGGAAACTTGCTCTGAATTCCTCACTTCAAAGACAAGTACTCTTTCAGATACCATGTCAAAAGACTTTGAGCTCAAACCAAACAAGATAACTGTGAGAAGACTTAATACAAGGAACTTTAGCTGACCACAGGAACAATGTCTCAATACTGAGAGAAGGCCTCCAAAATTGTTTTTAAACAAATCTCTCCACATCTGGGAAGGAAAAATTGACCTTGCTACATGATCAAACCACTACAATTGCTTATTTCTCTCATTCCCACCTCTTCTCATAGTTCTAGAAGCAAATTATTATTCATTTAAAATTACCACACAACGGAAATGCGTCATTATCTGTACCCAAAATGATGAACCAGTCTAATTCCTACAACTGATAAGTAGAAGATACCATGTGTTAATTGTATGTACTGTATTACTCTCGTGACCATTCACGGAAGTGTACAAATTAAGTCAATTAAAGCTACTTGAAAGACTTCTGTGCGCTGTCACCAGTTCATTATTGCACAGCAAATTCCTTGAAAAGAACTGGGATGTGTGCTTTATCTGACACTTGCAGAGCCATCCCATCTTTTTTATTTGATACTTGTTAGAACATTTTAGTTGGGAATAATTATACAGAAAGCTGGTGTAAAGATCACTGTGGCCTTGTTTGTTATCGCGAGTGTTTGTGTGTGTGTCCTGCTTTGTTCTGTCTTTCTACTTCTTGACCTCCTTTTTCCTCCTCATTGCTGATTCCTATTTGTCTCTTGTCTCATGTCTTCTTTTAATGGAACAGATTGATATCTAGGGCTGTGTCTAGACTAGGAGAAAAGTTGAGTTTAGTTCAGCAATAAGTTGAAGTTAGCTGGCCAGCTATATTCAATCACTTTTTGACCGCTGGAAAGGCAAAGCCGTCATTCATTCATCTTACAGAAAGAGCAATGAGAATTTTTGCTCCTAGATAGAATTTGTTTCTACATCTGGTAAAATAGGTACGTTTTTTAGGTTTGATTTAGCTAGGTGGTACTAACCAATCTACCCCAACCTCAGCCTTCAAGGAGAAAAACTGAACGATTCTAGAAGTTCTCCTTATGGTTTTTCTGGTCTGAGGGTGAAAACATGCTCTATTATAAGCTTTGCGTAGGTTGATGAGTAAATTGCTAGATGAGTAAGTTGCATGATGGAAAATCTTATGTTTTTATTAGAGGAGCTCTAGGCCATCTTTCTTCTCATCTTAACTTCTTCCTGTTGCTACCAGTATACAAAGCATCAGTGGAAGTGTGTCTTTCCTGATAGCTTTTCACAGCTGGAAAAAGATGAGGTTGAATGAGAAAGAACCCCATAGCATTTAACTTTCAACTTTCTTGCTGAGTTTCATTAATGTATATTCTACTCGTGTGAAAGGGACTGCTGTATACGAACCCCTGAATAATTCTATGGTGTGTGTGCTGTCCGCAGTAGCACAGCCAGATGGGCTGAGGTGGCTACTGAAGTGACTAACCCATAGCCATGCAGCAAGGCAGCTAGGCGATAATATCTTATGGTCCACTGGCTCCGATGTTAAGTTTGTTCCCTGATGGTCATCCTCTTACTGGTTCACCACTATTGAAAATTGCCAATTACAGAATTACAGTCCTCTATTGTTCAATGCTCTTAAAAATGTGACACAAACCACTGCAAGAAAGATTAATTATAAAAATGTAAATATATAAGTAATTTCACAAAGCTGCACAAAGCAACATTTTCACATGCCTGCATTGCAGTTGTCCCCATTGGTAACTGTGGCAGCACCTGACACCAGGTGCTCAGAGCTGTCTCGCAGAGGAGGAACCGAGTCCCTTTGCACAGTTCTGGTGGAGTTCATAAAATGCCCAGGTGGCCGGGCCCCACTCAAGAGGGTGCTCTGGGCGTAGATGTGTGAGCCACTGTGGTGAGAGGGTGGGCAACACCCTTCCCGCCAGTGAGGGGGGCAGGCCGGGTGTCCTGGATATCCCTGTGGAGTGTGGTGGGTTTTCAGTGTGGCGGTGTGACTGACTAGGCCCTCCTGGGGAGAGCGCGTTCTTCAGCCGCCGACGGGGAAAGGCGGCGGAGGATGCGCGGGTGAGCCCCGCAGGCTCTGCGCAGGGGTGCCCCGCGGATGCAGATCTCCCCTGGCGCCCTTCCCTCGCCTATGTCCATTCGCCCCGCGGCTGGCCCGGGGCGGGAGCGGTGCCCAAAGGGGCGGATGGCCAGGGCCCGGCCCGCAAGGCCGCCCTGCCCGCAGCTCTCCCTACCCGCTGGCCGCAGCCCGGCGGTGCGGGGTGCCCGGCGCTGCGCACCTGGCCCCGGCGCTCCGCCGTCACCGCCAGGAAGGAAGGAAAGGAAGGAAGGGAGGAAGGAAGGACGGACGGACGGACGGAAAGGAGGCGGAGCGGGAGCGGGCGAGAG
>VYXC01008653.1:365651-464212 GCA_013397175.1 Platysteira castanea
ATGCTGCGGCGGGAGGAGTAGGCTCGGGCATCCTCAGAATGAAGAAGACGCGGAGTACGACCTTGCGGCGGGCCTGGCCTAGTTCCGACTTCTCCGACCGGGCCTCAGACCGCATGAGGTCCCGCAGCGAGAAGGACTACCGACTGCACAAGCACTTCCCCCCAGCTTTTATTTCCCAGGCATCACGGGGCTACATGACATCAGGTTTGTAACATAATTTGTGTATGCGAGAGAGCTTTATTGCGAGGCTGCTTCGGGATGTGTGTCTGGCCGGGAAGGCTGTGTTGGTGGGTACGGAGGGGAGCCTGCGATCGGGAGGCTGAGTTGTTATGAATAATGCAAAAAAAAAATAGCATACATCCACCATTTTGTACCTCTGCAAGATTCACAGCGGGGTCCTCGCAATATGGTGTTTAAAATCTATTAGTCGAGTGAAATAAATGTATGAGAGGAACGGTTGCATCTCTCTGTTGTGGAAGAGCAGACAAAAATGACTGGATGTGCAGAGCATGGAGCCCTTTGCGCCTTTTGTGCGTAAAAGCATGTGCTGGATATTTACTGCTCCCCCCCAGATTCCTCTTTAAATGCAGTTAACTCTTGTTAACTCATCAGGCTTTCGTGTTTTTCCATTTTGGAAAGGAGAAGGGTTACTTGTGGATGCAAACGCACTTGCCTTGTTACAGACTCCCTGGCTTTCAGCTGCATGTTTCTGCAATGGCAAGGCATGTGTTGGTGAAAATGACTGTAAACACATTTGCATTTATTTTTTGAGGTGTAGAAGGAGACCAGACCTGTGTATGTGGTGGAACACACACGTGTATGTATATTCATTTGTCAGTGGGTTTCAAGGAAGGCCGTAGGGAAATAATGGACACTGCACCAACATGTTTGTGCATGGGAAAGAGAAAGCGCAAACAAAACAAAAAACAGCGCAGGGAAAGGCAGGCATCAGGGAGAGGCTTGGCCTCTGATGGAGTGCTGGTGAGATTTTGGAAAGCCTCGGTACTGTTAGTAGAATCTGCTCCATACAGAAATGCATCTTAATGGCCTTGGAATTACGACATTTCATAAACACCCAAAAGAAGACTTGGGAAAAGGCTGACGGGGAGGGGGCCGAGGGCAGAAAATCCTGGAAACCTCCTTTGTTGTTCTGCTGCCTGTTTATTGTGATGATAGGACATAACATTTCATTATTATGATGGCAATTTCCAATTTATCACAAAGGCACGTTTCTCCCTCTGAGGCACAATTTAGGTTGAGTAGGCAGATTCCTTTAAAGGAGAAAATGAAGGTATTTATAATGCATTACTGAAAACGTCTCCAGCCCTGTATGCTGTCCCCTCCTGCCCCATTTCTGCTGCAAAGATTGAGCCAAAGATTGTGGTTTTCATTTATATACTCACTTTCCTGTCTCTGGCCCTAATAAACGTATCTCTTTAGTCAGGATTGGTTTCTCATGTTTTAAAAATGTCTCATGACTGTTCTTTCTTTAATGCCCAAGTACAAGAGAAATAATGCACATTTTATTGAAAAATCTGCCTGTGTAAGAATATTGTGCCATTTTGGCAGCTGGTGCTCTGGTTCCTGGGAAGTCACATAGTGAGTGGAAGCGACAAGGATAATTTATGCTTGAACAGCTGAAGAAGAGGAGAGTGGTTGTGGTGGTGGAGTGATTGATTTGTTCTGTTGGTGCTGCAGGACCACAAAGTGTCTGGAAAGCTGAATCTGACAATATTGAAAAGATTTTTGTTTTTCTGGGTGAATGTCCTGATATTCCCACTGCAAGATACCCTGTGTCAGTTATGTTGAAGTCAGTACTTTTTAGGCCTTTCTTTCAGTGTGAAAGCTCATATTTAAAAGAGAAGGAGCTCACGTGAGCATTTTGTGCCAAGTGGCGTGATTCTTGCTTGTTTTTAATTCTTCAGGAAAGTGGTCTGGCTCTGTGAAAGCTTTATCTTGGCAAGATTGGTACAATCCAACCAGACAGTCAAACACTAGCAATCTGCAGAATCAGATGTGTCACCCTGCATTTGTTGGCAGATACCTATGTCCTTGAGGGGTAGGAGTGGGCACGGAATTTTATTCTGCTATAAATGTTTTAAAGTAATTTCCAGACCAAGAACACTTGTTTATGAGTATAGAGTGCATTGATGTTAATTGCAACAGCTGAAGATGAAGGACAAATATCATGTTAAGTTTTACTAATTTGCTAAAGTTGTTGGGGGAAGAACGCATTGAAAATTAAAATCAGCAGATATTTGATGGGTTTGTTGGGGTTTTTTTGTTGTTGGTTTTTTTAACCCTAACAACAGCTTAATAGGCTTTTATCTGGAAATGTAGTTGTTCTCTCATAATGGGTAGTTGCCACATTCATTTATTTTTAAAGGATCCTTGTTCACTGCCTTTCCAAATATTAGTTTTGGGAGGAATAGCTACTGTGTCTAAACACTTCTCACTATTTGAAGGAAACTCTCTTCCTTGCAGGAAATCTGTAGGAAGTCCACTAGCGTAAAAATTGTGGGGATCAGGAATACAAATACATTCTTTGTCACCCAGAATGTTGTAGGGGAGAGAGTGTCCTGAAACACATGGGGTTTTCAGAGTGCTGCATTCTGTTTATCCAACCATTTAACCTCATCACCATTAGCATTGTTGTGGTTATCTTTTAATTAAATGCCTCATTGTTTGGGATGGGGGTGGAGGGTGGGAAAGAAACCTTGAGGTTTTGCCTCAATTACTATACTTGGGGAAATATTGAAATGCATACAATCAACCAACCATCAGGAAGATGCTGAAAAGCTCAAAATGTTAATATTCAAGTATGCCTGAACCGAGCATGGAGAAGCTATATATATTTCTTTCAGCACAGAGAAATACTGAGTAATGGTGCTGCAGTCAATGCCATGGTGTTTTGTATGAGGAAAATAGTCTCTAAGCAGAACCATGTTTATAATGGAAGTGCAAACCTCATGCTACAGTGGTGAAGCACATCTGATTTTAAGCAGCCGTTTCAGTAAAACTGAGTAAGGAGCAGTTTGATATTTGCTTGATTTGAAGCAGCATTGGTGGCTGGCCAGTCACATTTTCAATACTCGGGGAACAAACTGCCCATAATTATAGAAAATTGATGCAGATGCAATTCATATGAAATCTAAAGATTGTTTGACAGATGAATGGAGATGGAAGTAAGGAGGGGAAAAAAGCAGACAATTTAGAAAATCACACATTTTTGCTTCTGAATAATCTCTTGATACGTGCTATTAAATAGGCTGTACTCCAGGGTTTCTTTAGGCCTCCTAGCAACCACTAGGTTCAAAGGCCATGCAAGGAGTTCATTGTTCATGCAGAATATTAATTTCCCAGTGGAGGACTGTCTTGGAGAAAAAACACTGAAAAAGAAAATTACAACAATGTAAAGCTTTGACCTTGCATGAGAAGGGACGCTGAAAGTTTGAATCCAATACAATTCATATACATGTATACAATACGTGTTACTGAAAAGGGGGAAATATATTTAAAGTTTTTGATACATTGCTCCTTAATTCAAGGGAAAATAAAGAAATCTTATGCAACTGCCAGGCAGGATAAAACTTAATGCAACTTAGGGAGGTCTCCAAACAATTAAATTAAATAATATATTTAGCTTTTTTCTTTTTTTCCTTTTTTCCTTCTAAACACAAAAGCAAATCCTGGATTTTGTTTTAGCAGAGAGAGGAGCTGCACCCTGTGGTTGACCCAGCCATTAAATGTTACCAGAACTGAGTAATGCTCTTGGAAGAAATAACTTTTCCTGCAGCCTTCTTCAGTTACTTTAATTGACAATTTTGGTGTTGGAGGTAACGTGTCAGTTTGAGATGGAGGTGGTGTAGGGTAACAGTCTAACACACACAGCATGAAGGAATGTCTGAAGAGCTTTCTGCAATGGTAAAAACTAATTCCAGAGCATGGTCATTTGGAGGTTACCTTCTGAAAGGTATGCAGTTGCTTTACTGCTCTTTGCTTTAGAGTTTCCTTGGAGAGGTTTCAGCCCTTCAAAACTGAAGAGTATAATTCAGTCTCAGTGTTGCCTGCTGTTACTGGAGTTTGATTACCAAGTTCAAGCAGAAGGGGAAGGAGAGAAGTATGTAACCCTGCTAGCCAACTGATGGTATCTGTATGCAAATTAAAATTTGTAGGAGGAAAAGATAACCTCATTCTCTCTTTCAGGAATGTTTGATGAAGGGTCTAGGACAAACTCTTCAAGCTCCTTGAGCAGTAAGAAAGATCTTGGGAGTCATCTGAACAAATTTGAGAGTCCTAAATTTTAAATTTTTTTTTAAGCTTGAACCTCTACCTCTAAAGATTAATAGGAGGAGATAATTACACATGAACTGAAGAACTCAGTTTAACGTAATTGAGAAGTGCCGGATACATGCACAGCACATTCGGTTCTACTGTCCCTTAAATCAGTTATCTAAAGGAATATGCTGTAGCTTGAAAGCAGCTGTATTGTAATTAATATTTATTGGAATAACCAGTATTGCATCGCCTTCTTTTTTTCTAAATTGTGGTTTTAAGAAACACCTTCCCATTCATCTTCTTAACAGTAATGTGATCTCCTTGCCTTTCTGAACTGTGAGCAGTTTTGTGTTGTCTTAGGCCACACCCATTACTGGGACAATAAAAACTGAGAATGTGTAGGTGTCAGTGGCTAGTAGGACCAGCTTTACCTCCTGAATCCTGCTCTGTCTCCTTTGCTTCAGGCTGTGGTGAACTGGTGAACCCTGAGAGGTTCACTCTTTTCAGTTACTTCAGGGGCTATGCTTGCTTTATTGCTTGGGAAGTTGCTACTGGACTTACTGTGTCTTTCCAGTCCCTTTTGGTCTCTGTGGCATCCACTTACCTTGACAGAGAATTAGGAACTTTCACTGCATCCTGATATGGGGAAAGGACCTGTGTGCTCTGTCTTCACACCACAAACTCGGTTCAAGCTCATGGACCAGTCATTTTTGCACAGTTTCTACTTCATTTTGTTTTCTCCCTAGTTTCTTGCCTAAAAGAATACAAAAGACAAGCTTTTCTCTCCTTCTGTGGAGCCCTGTTTTTCATTGCTGTGGTTGTCTGTGCAGTATTACCTCACATACAGTGCTGTGCCTGTGCCTGTGTGTTATGTCACGTGTGTGCCTGGTCCTTGCCCACCAGATACCAAGACATTTTCTGCATACCCATGAGTTCACTTTTAGACCAGTCTGTGGGCAGTGTCCTGAGCACCGCTTGTGCATTCTGCTGACCAAACTGCAGTTGAGTACCTGAGTACCAGGTCTCTGTGGCTGTTGTGACCTATGAGCATAAGGATCCAGAGTGTCTCTTTTCTCTATGGCATTAGAAGCAAAATCAAAGAGGAATGAATACAAGAAAGAAAGAAGACTGTGTGTGCCTATCTTACCTAGACCTGTTCATGTTTCTATCTCAGTTCAAAGCACTCATCTCTGCAGGGCTAAGTTTCAGGTTATTTTTCCTTCCTAACCCCTTGTTCCTGCTTGCATTCAAAGTCTCCATGTTCTCTCTGCCAGTTTGCTCGGACCTTTGGCCAGGTTGGGGTGCACAGAGGTGCTCCAGAATCAGGTCACAGAAGGCTGTCATTGACATTTGTATTGGGGTGTCAGTTTGCATCTGAATACATTTCTAGTTGTGTTTTCTGGTAGTTCTGCGACTGAAGTAATTTTTCTATATGCACACTAGGTATCATGATAGACTACTGAAGATACAGGAGGCTCCTCTTTCAAGGATAGACAAGGGTTCAGAACAAACACAGTACTGATTCATCACAAGTAGCTCCCAGTCTTTCACAGGTGTAGAAGTTATACTCTGCTGGCAACACTTGATAAACCTGAAGGGTGTTGAATATCTTGCCATTTTGGAATTGAATAGCAGCCACATCTTTGCAAAATGCATTATTTGTTGGAGGGGGCTGAAATGTGAGGATTCTGCAGATCACCTTGGGTTAGCCTGATGACCTGCTCAGTTGTCAGCAACAATAGGCCTTCATTTGTATGCTGGAAAGTTCATCCCAGAGTAAACTACCATCTTTGTAATGTTCTTCGCACAGTTTAAAGACGTATAAGTACAATCAGGTATGAAGACCAGAAAGGTGCTATTTTGCTAAGCATGTTGTAGAAATCCTCCAAAACCTGGCGGTTTGTTTTCATTTTTCTGGGAAGCTTCTTTAGCGTGACTCTGCTTTATAACCCATAGCAGGTTGTAGAATATCTCTGTCAACAACATTAAAACAGAATCAACATCCAAATTCTGGGCTGCGACTCAAGTAAAGCAGTGCTGAAAAAGGAATTCAGTTACAGTTAGTCTTGGATCCCCCTGAGCATGCTTTTACATGGTTGGAAGTGGCCAGACAGCATCAGAGTGATGATCAAAAATTGTCAACTAATTTAGAGCTTGTGTAAGAATTGCTAAATAACACAATATTAATGATATTTGGTTTTTCCTTGAAAAAACATTGTACTTCCCATTACTTTAAATGGCAAAACTGCTATTAAATTACCAAAACTGGACATCTGATGGGTTTGGTGGTGTAGATGTAAATATAAGTTTAGAAACATTGATTGTCCCTTGTAAGAAGTACCTAATTAATACTTCAGGCAATTCTGTCTAACCATTGGGTTTAGTTTTTATCAGAGGAGGGAAAAAGGATAGTGACCATTAAAACTGAGACCTGAGTGCCTGAACTTAAACTGAACACTTTCATTTATAGGTCTTTTTCTCTAGATGAATTAAACAGGACAGGAAGCAGAAACAAGGGTTAAAAACTTTTTAAAAAGTCTCAGGAAACTGTGCTTTTGTACTTGTTCTTGCAGAATTTTTGGTATCAAGGCCAGTAGCAACCAGAGTAGTCCTAGGGAAAATGCTTGAATATTGAAGTTGCAAAAATCTCCCAAACCAGTATTTGTTGCTCCCAAGTGACTGCCTGTAGCTGTGCAGGGGTATGAAAGTTGTTTATAGCCACTGGCTTCCTTTTTCCAGCATATTTTATTGAGTTGGCTGCTCTCCTGGTGCTGTTTCGTATCTCACTCTTGGATGAAATATAGGTGCTGCAATTATCTTGCTCAAATTGACTATGAAGGGGGCGGGGAAAAAGGAAGACCTGGCTTTACAGCAAGTATATTTGGGTGTGCAGCATGTTGGAGTGGGTAGAGCAGTCTAGTTTAGACAGAATCCTGATCTGTATTGGCAGCTTTTAAACAGGCTGCAAAAGGTAACTGAAACAAGAAGACTTGATTTTCAACAGACTTGAATTTATTATAAAGAGGATAGCAACTTTCCCTTTTCCTTCCCTCAAAGAGAGATTAAAATCTCTGGGTTTGAAAGTTAGTGGGTGAGGGAGGTATTCCCAGTTGTATCAGTCATTGACTTTGTTTTCCTGGGTACTTTTAACTGTTTCTGCAGTTCTCTGCACTTAGATTGTAATCTGTTCAGTAGGAGAATTTCTTCCTTTGTTTTGTACTGTAGTACTGCCCATCACAAAAAAGGATCCTTTCTCAACCCAGGCCTTGATTTGGTAATGGTGGGTGAGAACAGACATCCAATAATAGGTGTGTTCAGTGTGAACATAGCAGTCCTCATTCTGCAAGTGAAATCCTGTGTTCAGATCAACACTGTGTTCTTAGAATTTTCCATCTCACCTCCCTACAAGCCAAAAAAGAGAGCCTGTTTATAATACCAGTAGTAAATGATGTGGAATGAGTGTTATTTGGTACTGTTATCACTTCTACCTTGTCAACTAACTCCTCACAACCCAAAAATAGTTCTGTTTTTCATCAAATTGTAGATGATGTGATTCCTATAATTTTTAAAGTATATGAGTGTTTCTTGTTGCTTCAGTGGGAAATACTGTCTGCAGGAGATAGCTACAAATGCACAATTTTCTAGAAATTTCAAGTTGTGATATTGAAAAAACAGATATCAGTGTTTTTATTGAATTTGATAGGGTGTGAAAGCACCAGAGTAAGAATGAACTTGAGGAACTGCGTTTATTTTGTTGACCTTATGTGGGTATTTGGGTATTGTGAAAAAGAATGAAGGAAAAGTTGATCACATTTATACTAGGTCTTTTTATTTAAGGAGCAAGAAGAGAGACAGCTGAGGTATCTTGCAAGTCTTTCATTTTGTATCTGTCTTGCAAGTTTACTCCTAACTTTTGTTTCTGTGTGATACATTAGAGGTATAGGCAGTGCATTGCATTCAGCTTTCAGCTCTAAACAATTAAACAGTAACTGCTTCTGTTAAGCAGTTTTTCTTTTCAAAAGTTGTCCTGATAACATAGATGAACTGCAGCCCTCTCTCTTCCTATGCCTTACTGACCAGGGGTTTTATTTTGAGAAGCATGTCTAAGGTCAGAGTAGAACAGGCTCCCAGACACTACTTGTCATCTTCCCAAACAAGATCAGGAGTGCAGGTTCAGTTTGCCTGGGATGCTGGAACTGAAGGAATATGAGAATATCTTCTTGTGTTAGGGTACTGTCCTCACTGTGGTATTTGTGTCTATGAAGGATCTTGTACACCCATTGCTGAGGTGCTAATATTGAGAAATCTGCATTTAATGATCTCAGAACACCTTTTCTAGTTACTATTTCCTTTCCCAGCTATATTGTTTGAAGAAAAATACCTCAATGGCACATTTTAGTGAATTTGACCCCCACATTTTGAGGCTTGGAGAGTATAATAGACAATTCAGAAATACTTCCTTAGTGCAGCCTGGAAAAGGCGAAGTTCAGTATGAAAGCTTAGTTCATCATAACACAGGAAGCTGTGCTGGGAGAACCTAGATTGTATAAACTAGTTTGCTTGCCCATTTGTGTTCTTTTAATTTCCTCCATAATTTCCTATGAATTTCCTGTTGATGACCTGTAACCTAGTTTGTAGTTGAACTTCTGACCAAATGTAAATGCTGTAAATTGAACTGTTTATCCTATAAGCCAGTAAAGATGATGTACTAAATTTCATTGTGGTACTTAACTTTGCCTCTTAAATTTTCACAGCATTTTAGAGTGAAATACCATTCTTCATCTTCATAGGACGTTCTAAATTCTGCTTTTGTGAGAATTTGCATTCTCGGACCATACTGTGTCCTATTTCACTACATGTAAGCCTTAAACTAAATATTTTTTTTAAACAGAGTGAAATGGAAATATTTTTTACAAGATTTTCTTCAGATCTGTATACTTTTAGGTATAGTTACTGCATTGCTGGCTGGGTGAGTAGAGTGGCCAGAAACTTCAGAGGAGAAGTTTGTTGGCTTTAAACACGAAGTTTGGAACAGCTGCAACCTCCATCTGTAAATTGGGCATGTCTGCAACACATCTCTTTTGAGAGATGGAGGACAAATACCAGTGGCCATGGAAAGTTCACCCAAGGCCCAAGCGATCCCTCAGCCTCTGGTTTCAGGGCAGTTTCACTGATGAAGAGATGGGATCACAAGTGGGAGCAGATTGCCTAGCTGTTTGTCCATCCACTGACCTCCTCCCCTTACTCTAGTCCAGCAAAAATTATAAATAAAGCAAGTCCATCTTCGGGGAATAGTTAGGTGTTTGTAGTATGTTACAAATAGGTCTTTAGTCTCTGCTTTCATTATGGATAGATGTATGTTTTTTTCTTGCTCTTTAGATACAAATGTTCCATAAGAATTAAATTTCAAGAGTCGAATCTTGACCTTGTGTTTGCATGGGATATCTGCATAGGAATGGATCTGATTGAAATGTTTTCACAGAACAGAGAAGCAAAAAATGGTTTTCTACATTTTTTTTCCTTCCAGCTCTAATGAAGTCTCAGTTTCTGAACAACTTTTTTCCAGTTTTTCTGGAAAAATATATAGCCATCTTTAAATTAAAAATTTTGCAGCTTTTGTTTTTTGCTAAAATCATGAGGCACTTTCCTCTGAGTCAATCTGAGGTTCAGTCTGTGTAATTATTTTAATTGCAGAAATATTCTTCAGTAACCATGGGTGTAAAATTCAGGCATGTTTTAGAAACCTCACTTTAAAAATCACATTCTTAACTACCTCTTCTCACAAGAGGCTGGAGTAGCTATATGAGGTATTGTTTATTTTAGAGCCACATACAATAACTTTTCACCAGATGTGGTCAGCCATATTGCCTGTTGTGCAGCACAGTAAAATATGATTTATTTAAGTTTATTTAATTGGATATGTAGTGAGCCTGTGCTCTCTGTGCTTGTGCTGATGGTTCTACATGAGAATGTATCTTAAGTCCCCAAAGGTCTGACTCTGTCCTTTAGTCAGAAAAGCACTCAAAGTTTTGGTTGACTGTTTAGGTAGGAAACCTTAACATACAGCAGTGCTCCTTCCATGAACAATGCACGCACCCATCTCTCTTGCACGTATTCTTTGCCTACACAGGAGAATTGGAAAGGCTGAGGAGGACATAGCTGCAACTGCTGAGTAATGCTCCCTTTTAATTGAGGTCTGCCTTTGAATTAGGGCCACAGATTGAACAGCTAGAGAAACTGGGGCAGGTTTACCAGAAACAAGGGCGGGTGTGATGGCAGAGCGCAAAAAGAGGAGTCGTGGGCAGAGTTGCTGTTCTGCTGGAGAAGACTGATGTTGTTGTGTCTTGGTCACGAGAAGTATGCTTCACTTTCACCAGCTCACCCATAGATTTCAATTTAAATCATTAAACTGGCTGTATTTTAATCAGGATCATTGCTCCTTCACTTGCATGTCTCTGAGCTCCTTTCAAAACCGATACAACTTTTTTTCTGCCTACCAGATGATAATCTTGTTCAGTTTTCATTGCAGTGTTGATTGTTCCAAACAGAGCAACAGGCTCTACAATACAGTACTCTTAGCTTTTTATGGTTATTCTTTTTTATCCTAACAGCAATCCCTTTTTTACAACCACAGCAGTATACTTAAGTACAGTGAATTGTTTCACTGTAGATTGCATTAAGAGTTAAATCACGAAAAGGTAATTTAAGAGTTGAGATAAAAAGCTCAACATGCTTGTGTCATCATAATTCATTCACTAATTAATGTGGCACTTGAATAAGATGGTGTGTATCAAGCAGTGAGAAAGAATACAAAAAGGTGTTGATACTGAATTTTACTAGTGGGTTGGTGTCAAACTAAGCTTTGTCAGTACTAGGTGTGTCAAAATTGTCTGACAGCACAGCTGCCCATGGGAAGTGTTGTTTTATATCTAATAGCAAATTAGCTTCAAACCCAGCTTTTCAGATCAGAGCATCTGACCTCTTCATGTTCTCCTGAATGGATGGATGCATGTATGTGATTGCTGTGCATAACTTTGGGAGGGCTATTTTGTTATGGGGGACCAGCAAGGAGAAAAAAAAAAAAATCTAAAACCTGCTCTAGTATACATTGCCATTCAATAGCAGTTTTGGATTATGATTTTTCAGCAACAAGTAAGAACCTGAGAGTGGCTGTGCCAGTTAAGACCCAGGTCTGTATTGCCCACTCTGCTGTGTCCAGCCAGAACCACAAACAGATGTCTAAGGAAGTGGAAGGAGAAAGCAAGTGCATGTGGTGCTCCCGCCTGGCATGCTTCCCATCCATTGCCAGCTGGTTCAGGCAATACAGTGTGTTTGTCAGTCCTCATCATGTTTTGCTTGTAGGTACGCTCTGTGATAGCAGGCAGTGTTAGGGGAGTGACAACTGCTCGCCTTGCATGAGGGGAGCTCTCCTGTGGCAGCCCCGAGTTGTGTGCATTGTCGTACTAAAATAGCATTAGGTCTCATCCTGTCCTCTTTTGTGGAAGAATATACGCACATGTAAAGGAGGTTTTGAAGTTCTTGGCATTTTTGGTGGTAGAAGAACAACAGATCAGCTGTTAGGTCAAGAGGCAACATTAATCCCATCACTCCAAACACAACAGACACATTCCAGATTTCTGTAACTGGGATATTAACAGGATTCATGTCATCACACATTCTCCACTGAAGTAATGAAAGAAGTATTTGTTAATTATTTCTGTAATTCCATTTACTCCCTTCACATAGTTTTCTTTCCTTAGTTCCTTCCTTTCCTTTCCCTCTGAATTCTGGGCCTCATGAGCCATCTGATCTTGAAGGTGACACATACCTAGATGAAAGGCTTGCATTAAGCAGGAGTTTCTTGTTATATCAACTCTTGACATTCCAAAAATGTCAACTCCTGATTCAAATTGCAAGCAGGATCTGGTGCCAAGGCATTAGTTTTTTCCAAGTCTTCTGCTTATTAGTAAAGCAGAACTGCTGTTTCAAGACAGAGTTGACCTGAGAAAATGCTGCAAAAGTGGGTCCTAATGTTTTATGTCTCCAAGGTATCCCGTTTCCTTATTTTGGAGGCATTGGCTGGCTCACAAGATCAATCTTGGTTCAGCTAATAGCTAAAAGCCATAACTTTCCAGCATGAGCTTGTGACACATTGGGTGTCTCTGTAAAAGTGCTGTTTTTTGCAGGAGGCAAATGTTCAGCATCTCTGAAGGCTAATAAATTGGACTGTGTGGATTTCAAAATCCACATACCTGGATTTTCATACAGGCCTGAACGGACCCTATCCATGTGCTTAGTGGGTTGTCTTAGAAAACATTGGTGGATGTAGAGCTGAATACAGTCACCGTTGTCTCTCTGCAGAGCTGCCAAAGTACCCATCAAAATTATGTCCCCAAGCCCTGTCAATTCATAGACCAGCATCTCAGAAATATGCTTTCTGAAATAAATTTCAGGTGTGTTGTTTAGAGGTGGAGGGAGATGACTGTGTGTGGTGATTTTCCAGAGAGTGTCTGTGTATGCACTGCACATGGTCCAGCCCTCCCAAGAGACCCTCTATGCACGTTCAGTGATGCTCACTGGAATCATCTTTTTGCTGTGTATGTACAAAATTACTTTGCTGCGTGTGCCATAATATAGCCATACAGGTTATATATAATTTTACTTTATACATATATATTTATATGTATGTTCTTTTTAAGACTGGTCTTTTTTATCTCCACCCTACTGAAGGTTTTATATATTACTTGTCAATGTAACATCAGAGCACATCCATTTCATATGTTTTATTTGAGGAGACTGGATTTTATACCAATACGAGTGTATTTTGTTTATGCTTTTTGTACATCTGCAGGTGTTTATTTAGATGTGCATGCTGCTAGTAATTGTAATTGATGTTGGAGATGTATTTCCTAGCAAGAAGAAAATATAAACATTGAAAAAACAATGCAAATGGTAGAAAATATAGGATATAAAACAGTAAATATGATAAAAAGTGATGAAGTTTTCATAATAGACCTAAGCTTAAAAAGAAATTGAAGGATTTCCTCTCAGCAGTCTTTGAATTTGTCACTTCTTGTTTTAGCTGCAGAAGTGTTCCTAAACACTGTTATAGCACTGAGATTTTCACGGGACATTGACTTTTGTCCACTCTAGTCCAGGATCCAGTCTAACTGTCTAGTGGGTGCTTAATCAGAGTACCTCCAAAGTCCATGATTTTAGATTCTGAAGCTACTATTCCACATTAAAAAAAAACAGGATTTTAAATTCTAGTGCACAATGAAAACATACCAAATGTCCTTTACAGGATTTGAAACCTTTATTTTACGAACTCTTGAAAAAAGTATGTGGCTTTAATCTCTATTAGCTAATTTAGAAGCAGCAGCAAAGGTCAAATGTTAAATGTTTAATTTGGTTTCTCTAATTGTAGGATCATTAAAAACGACCTAATAGACCATGGGGTCAGATTCTTCTTTGTATGCCAGTACAATTCTATTGATTTTTAACTGAGTTATTGCTAGTTTATTGTAGCATGAGAGCAAAGCAAGGCTTTTGAGTCCATTGCTGGCAACAGTAGAATAGTTTCTGTAGACAGAGCCAGGCAATAAAATTTAGCTTCACTTGATGATGCTCAGGGAAGACCAAGGATCGTTTTGCAGTATGAAAATCAGCAGGCTTTAGTCCTGAATTTATTAGTGGTGTTGGTTTATTCCTACTTGTCTGATTTAAAGGGAGATTGTCGCACTGACACGGGGTAATGCCATACCTGTCTTTGCAGTAGCTGTCATTGAAATGAGTGGTGTTGCTACTGCAGCAGTGGTGCTCTCAGCGTGGTCTCTGATGTGCATGTAGGCTGGTGATGCCCTGCTTGCACAGTGGTGAGAGCGGGGATCTACAGCTCTTGGTGCTCAGGTGGAGGGCAAGACCCTGAGGAACTTACATCAAAAGCATGAAGGTGGCAGAAGGGGAAGAACTGGAGCCAGAAGTGGTTACTGCTGAGTATTACTTGTAGATTATCCTAAAATCAGGGCAAGATGCCAGGTTTTGTGGTGAGATGTCATGCCTTGCTGAAATATGCGCTGGTGTGACATCACGGTTTACCTTTCCTTCCCATGATCCTGACCCGTGCCTTGCTGTCATTGCAATATGGCAGTCCCTGCCCTTGATTTTACAGCAGAAAAGCAGGCAGAAAACTGAAGTGTTCAAAGGGAGTTTTCTCTGAGTGGGGGCTGCTGGACTTTTCCCTGGTAGTTCCTCGAAACCAGCTATTAAAGTCAAAAAAAGCCAGGAAGTCTTTGTGAGCAGTTTTCCATCCCTTTCTCTCATCTCTCCTAGGTAGTCCGATGTCTCTTTGTTTGTTTGGGCTTTGACTTCAGTTTTTCCACACTACACCTTGTGGTGGGTCACCAAGACTTGTGGGAACGTAAGACTTTTGAGGCTGCTCCCCTCTCTGTCAAGTTTGCCTGAGGCTCTTCAAGAGCTGTGATGTGGAAGAGCTGACACTGCAGTGCTAAGAGAGACAGCAGTGTCACACCACGTGTTCCATCATGAAACCAAACCCTCCAGGAAGTCTACAAACATGTCTCCTCTGTGGGGACCCTGATTTCACTTTTAATTCACTTAATAGTTATCTTACAAAAAAACTATGGTTAAACCCAAAGCATTTTACTAAATGCAAAAGCTATTTTTAATCCAAATTTCATGTTCTCTTCACTAACAAATTAACACATGCTTTTCAGATTTTCCCCTTTTCAGCAGTAGAGAGGAATAAGCTAGGTAACTGCTAGAAAACCTGTAGATATTGTAAAAGCATAAGTGCTCCTTTCTACTTTGAAGCTAGGACAGTATATTTAATTCGGCATCAAGGGGAACCTTGGATGTGTAAATATTAAAGGAACAGGCCATAAATACAGTTGGAACATTCAGCAGCACTTTACAACACTGAAATGAAATATATGAAGTGCAGTGTTAGCAAATGTTTATATAAAACATGCTACAGTATACCTCTCTTATCTCAGGCATTTATCTCTAGCTAAAGCCAAGTGGCTTGCAGGTTTAAGTTGCTCAGTATTTCTGAAGTCAGTGTGGTAATGAAATATGCTAAACAGCTGGGTTTTATGTGTGAGCATTTCGGGTATTTTGCTTGGCTTGACTACTTTTATCTTTGAAGACACAAAAGTAGTCAGAAGGAAAAGGCCAAAGTCTAATGAGTTTAATTGCAAACTGATGTTGGTAGTTGAATTTAAACCTTCTCTTTAGTACTTGCATCTCAACTTTGCCATTTTTGGAAGTCTTTTGTATACAAATACTTATATGAGTGTAAATCCTCTGGCCAAGCTCTTGTCACCTTTTTCACAGCCAAAAAGGGTTTGGATGACATAGTCAGGGGTAAGGTGGTGGGACTCTGAGAGGCCCCGCGCAAGGAGCTGATGGCCTGCCACCAAGCCTGTCTGACCAAGCATTTGTGAAAGGATGGGAGTAGTGCAAGCTAATTTGTTGAATGTCTCATGGCTACTGCTGAGTTGTTAATTTGTAAAGGCCGCCTGAAACTGGTTCAGAGCAGTAGTGGGAGTATATGAAGAATATATTTATGGCTTGTTTAAAGAGATCTAGAAATCATAGTAAAGCTCAGATATTTCTTGGTATGGGTGGGTTTGTTGTATTGGTTTTGTTCTTTGAAAAGCAAAAGGCATAACCTGCTTTTGTAGATAAGAAATTAATGTTTGCTGTATAGTTTTTTCTTTTAGTGTGTGAATCACAAAAGTTGGAATCTTACATTGCTTGTCCTGCATTCATGGTTATAGAAGATGACCTCGTTGTGATTGCAGCTATAGTTTACATGGAAGAATAGCATTAAGGATCAAGTTAATATTGAATTTATAGCTTTTCTGAGGATAGTTCATCAAACAAGACCAGCCAGCTCTTCTTGTGACATTAGCAAATCTCTGTGCCTTGCCACTAGTGCAGAGCTTGGGAATACTGCAGTCTGGCTTTGGAGGTCAAGGGTGGGATGTGCTTTCTGGTGATTCTCAGACCATCAGCAGTATGTAACAAGTGAATCCAAAATTAATGATGAGTGAAGGGATTTATAAGCTGTTTTTTACAGGATTTATAGCCATTTTTTCTCAAAAGGTCATTGACAAATCTTCCTCACACCAAGGAAATGAGTTGTATTTCAGAGACTGTGTCACCAAGAGGAAGAGACTATTTTTATTTGTTTCCTTTACTGTTATCTTGTGGTATCCACTCAAACACCTTCATATATCTCAGGACTTCTGGTGATCTGACAGTGTCTCTATTCTGAACTATTTTCAAAATAAAATAAAAGTTTTACCTCTTCATGTGCACTTTACCAGCAACTTTCAGAGAGTTTCCTGTGGCATTTGTAGGCAGTTTGACCTGTAAAATGTCAGCAAGTGTGAGGAGAATTTCAGAAAACCATCTTAAACCGCTGATTTGGAGCTACTAGTATGTCTGCTTTACCGCTGGTTCTCAGAGATGAGACTTCACCTGTCCACAACATTTTTGCTCCTGGCCTTTACCCTGAACCCTCCTGCATTTATCTCACCCTCCCCTCTTCTGGGTGCTTGGCCCCACCTCATGACCCTGCTTTCAGGAAAGCTCCCTGCCCGCAACTTTGCTTTCTGCTGTCATAAAACACAGGCAGAGCTAGAAGTACAAAGCAAGACCAAGTTTACTTTGACAAAGGAATCAAAACGGAACTCTGACTAATCAGCAAAAGCAAGGTATCAAGATCTATTGGATTTGGGAGTACAATCAATTTCTCTTCAAGTTACTGTGAAAATTAAAATACAGTATTTGGAGAGACAATATTTATGATGTTTTTTTTATTAGGTTGCTTGCATTTTTGTATTGTCTTTATATGGATTCATTTACTTATGCCTGAAAATAGTGGTGCTTTCCTCACACATAGTCAGGATGTTTTACTGGGAAGCAATGCAACGCAAATCAGTGTCTTCTCAGTAGAGATCAACAATGAGAAGTCATAGCAAGTTCAATCTATTTTGAGGTTTTCTTGCTATCTTTTAATTAAAGAAAACTTAATTTAAAAATAAAAAACAAATATTGTGCACTCATCATTAACATGACTCGTTTTGTGACAGTAGGTAAGCTATTTTGTTGGTTTTGCTGATTTGAAGCTTTATGGTTTGGGGGGGAGATAAGGTAGTTGTATTTATTGTTTGCACAAGCAATGCGATATTTTTTCTGGATATGACAGTGGTATGTTCAAGTAACAGTTTAAAACTACTTAAGTAGCGGTTTAAAAAAACAAAATACCTGTTTGTTATGGAGCCAAAAACTATAGCAAAATGATCTTGAATTTGTTGACCTAATTTTATGTAGCAGGTAGCAAAGAAACTTAATCCCAGAAATATAAATTCAGGTGTAGCATCTGGGATGCTATTGTTCCCCCATGTTTAGGCCATTCATTAGAAAGGAAGAAAATAAAAAAGAAAGTAAGAGTGGAAGTCAAAATATTCTGACTTCCAATCTAGTCATTCTTCTGTGCAAAAAATATTATTTTAGATCATGTGGCTCACTTACGTTGCACTTGAGTTCTGGTGGCAAGAGTACTTGTTCTTATTTAGTGCATTCAGGATTTTAAAGTAGTTTACTCAGACTTTTCTATTTGAGCCAAAATAAATAGGCATATTGCAAGTGGAAGAACATATAATCACTCTGCTGCCTCAAAATTCTTTTGAGGTCAAGAATTTGAAAACAGGAACCCATAGTGTGGTTTGCGAACACAATAGGAACAGCTGGTGCTCAGCACTTTTGAAAATGAGGTCACTTTATTCTTGGTTGAAATGTGCAAAATGGGTCATCTGGGCATAGGCTTAAGACAAAGACTGAGCACATGGCCATTTATAACCAAGTTGTCCATGTTTCCAGAACTAGTTGGTTAAAAGGATTCAGCGAAACAAGGAAACACTGGGGTAGATCTGCACTTTCCCAACTTTGGAAGCATAGCTCCTTATCTTCTACTAGGAAAATAAATCACTGCCATGTATTTTCAAAGATCTACTCATGCTGAGGATGACATCATCCATATTTTCCACAGTCACCCCTCCCTCTGGTGCCTTTCTGCTCGTCCTTCACATAACCTACTTTAGGAAACACTGCTGTATTGTACAGTCCTTGGGAACACTGCCTCTCCACCAGTCTCAGCCCTGGGACTTCCCTGGTCCTGCCAGCAAAACAAAGGAGAAAATCCCAAACATGCACAAACTGTGTAGCATCACTAGCAAAATCTAATGATGCATTAGGAATGATAACAAGAACTCTACTTAGATTTGACTTCTGATTTTTCATTATAAATATTCTATTCAAAATATACATAAGTAATGGCATTAAGGCCACATTTTACACTTTTGTTACTTGAACAGCTGTTGCTAACACATACAAGGTGATAGCATGAGTAACAGGATACAGGTATATCAGAACTGGCGAATTTGAGACTGATACTGATTGCTGTTGAATGTTGCATGTCATGTGTAAGAAGTTTGGCATGAGAACTTACATTATGTTCAATGGGAGTGTGCAGGTCTTGAATTCCAGACCCTGCCCTCCAGTCATTCCAATAGCCTTTACAGACTGGCATCTGATTGAACACCTTGAGTGTCAAGATACAGGAAAGACTCAGATTGGAAGGGATCCCAGGTGACTCTAGTCCAACCTCTTCCTTGTGAGGCCATGCCATTTCTCTCAAGTGAAGTTGAATCTTTGTGCTCAAACAATGCTTTTTAAATCAAAGTAAATTCTGTTAATTTAGTTGGGGAGTAGTACATGCAAATCACAGTGGCTTTAAGCAAAAGCTTGAAGACCACACTAAAATAAATTGCACTCGCAATTCAAGGACTGCTCACTTTGTCATTAATGATCTTACCTAGAAGAGCATTTTGTTAAATCTAGCCATTTATTGCTTTAGTTGCAAAAAATAATGATTTTATTGATTGCATAGCACTTCTGTGTTTTTGTTCACATTTTTCATGCAGTTTTGTGACTTGTTGATGGAATAACCCAAGGAACTGTATAGTGACATTGGCAAGAATAAACAAAGCAGAAGGAGAAAAAACCACCCCAAATCCTGTGTATTTTGCCTCCCAAGGTGGACTTGTGCTGGAATTATTCAGGGCTGCATCTCATAGCTAGCACCACATTTCAGATGAGCCCGTGGGAATGCTTCTCTTATTTTCTTGTAACTGTAAGTTTAATTTACTGAGGCAGGCTTGAATATTGTCTTTATATGAGTGAGGTGATTTGCCTATCTAAATGAGGCTTACATTTTGGCTAGTCTTTAACAAGAGCTGTCGAAACGAGCATGGAGGAATACAACAAAGTGGTGATAGCAGTACAAGGAGTTCTGGACTGGAAAAGCAGAATGCAGTTAGACTTTTCCATGATTGGCAAACTGCAGCGAGGCCTAAGCTGGGCTATCAGTGCACATTGTTGCAGAACAGTGTTGTTTGTATCATGTGTGTTATAGGTTTGGATTTGAAAAGTGTTTCCCTTCCACTGAAGAAACTTTCATTGAACACTGATGTGATAAGTGACAGCTAACTACTTAATATGAAGATGCATAACAGGTTGGGTTTTTTTCTCTGTACCACAAGGCAGTCAGAAATATTACCTTTTCTACCATGTGGCTTTATTACCTTTAGTTTTGCCAGTAGAGGAAAGCACTTAAAAAGCAAAGCATAAGATTCCCACAGTGTCTTTCTGTTTCAAAGGTCTGACTTGGATGAATTGCTGCACTGAAGTGTAATTAATCACTAGCTGCGAGATGGAACAAGGGTGGCTGGCATAGCAGATAGAAGAAAAAGTGTCTGCAGGATGCACAGATGAATGGCCCATGTCTGGAGGAGCATTGGTATTGTCTTGTTTTCATGACACGAATTGTGTCTCCCTTTTGACTTCATCCCAAGTTCTAGTAGACAATTTTCAGGTCATGAGGGAGGCTGTTCCAGCTTTTGCAATCACTGTAAATGATTCTGGCTTTGCAGAAGAGGTATTTAAAGAGTAATAGTAGTATTTACTAGTCATCTGTATTTCATTTTATCCTCAGTTGAAACTGTTGTTGAACTCATAACACTCTGTAAGTTAGTTCTCTAGGATATCAGGTGTAGTCATTTCCATCCTTGCAGAAGTTGCATGCTAAAGAAGCCACGTTTAATGTGGATTCCATTTAGAAAAGAACCATTTTTGGGATCCCTGCAGTACCTTTTATATGACCATGTTTTCTTTCTTAATCAGAGCTGAGAGGTTTGTGCATGTGTTATGTGGATAAAACTCTGTGTCCTATAATAATGTATTGGGAACTCTGTATTGCATTATATTATATTCTATTTCCCTTGAGATGTGACATTTTCTTTTAAACTTTCTGCACTGCCAAGACTTGAAAGTAGCCCTTCAGCAAAGTGTAAATATCAGTACAGGGAGGTTGCAAGCCAATTCTGGTTCTACTGTAAATACAGTCATTGAAAACATTTGGACTGTACGTGTCCCCTTAATGTGAAACAAGAGGAATAGAGTTGCATCTCAAAGCCTGTGATCTGGTTGGAGATAAACTGTCCTCAGTGTAGAGACCATAAAGCAGTTTTAGGGATGCCTTTAGAGGACAGTGCACAAGCTCTGAGTTGGGTGACTATTAGGAAAAAAGAAGGTATGTTCTGGGATAGGACTTCTGCATGCTGCAGCTTCAGGAAGACAGTTGTAATCGAACCTTTCTGACACCACAGAGCAGGGCAAGGGGGGAAGCCCAGAGGTGATCCAAAGTTGCCTCCACCAATCTTGACATTCTTTGGTAGGCAGCAGCAAAAGGAGACCAGAGCATAACCTGGAGAGCTGCGTGTCTGTGCTGCAACAAGAAAGATTGTAAAATCCATTGCCTTGGACTGTAAACTTGGGCATTTTGAGCATAAACAACCCACTGCCTACCAACTGCTTAGGTCAAACTTAGGGTGCTTTGCTTCCTTAAGGTAGAGACTGTGTAACAGCTCTGATGTCTTCCCCTGTGGAATGCAATGTTGCTGCTTTCCATACTTAGTGTTGGATGATGTGTCAAACCCCTTGATTCAAACAATATTCAGGGTGTAATTAGCATTGTCTGCAATGTTCTAGTATTAACTGTCACAAGAAATATTACTGAACATCTTACCTGTGCTAAAATCTTATTCACATGCTTTGAACCTCCCTCCCAACACTGATGTTGGCTATAGAACAAAAGTTTACTTAACAAGTAATGCATGTTTGCATGTATGTGTACATATCACAAATACACAGACACGTGTGATTCTGCACTTTTTAACTTTTTTGTGTGTTTTTTGTACTTTCTGTACTATTTAGTTTATTTCAAAGTGACTTACTGGGATACTGAAGACTTCATCTCCTTTGTTAGGTTTTTGTAGTATTTTTACATTTTTAATTGAAAGCTGTGGGGGCCTATGTAGATTCTTTGTCATGCATATGAGCACATTATGCAGGCTTACTTTATTCTATCTTCATGAATCTTGTTGTAAGTGTTTTCTGTCTTCTGCTTTTTGCACTATGTGCTAAATCACGTACATGATGCTTTTGTTTTGATTTTGTGGACAGATGACTCCCAAAGCCTTGAGATCCTTTATGATTCCCCTTGTCATTATGAATACTTATATCAATGTATATTTTTAGAAGCATTTACTATGCTTTGTGTATTGGAGCAAAATTCACTTGAAATACTCTTGGAGAGCATGTACAATGTTTTGTTTATGTTGCTACAGTGGATTTTCATTCTTATTTCATTTAATTAATACATTTTTGCCCAACAATAATGCTGAGTTCTTCAAATGTACAGTGTCAGATGCTTTTGTCTTAGTCTTTTTCAAGGGTATTTTGTCCAACAAACTTAAGTCTTTACTGTTTTAAATTGATTATCAGAGTAGTTCTTAGATATCTGTCACACTGTAAAAATACTTGTTTGATTCTGAGGGGAAACAGTGGGAAGGACCTAAGACACAATTTTCTTAGGACCCATAATGATAGTGAAGTTTTGGTTTAGCCTGACCTCTGCTGGGTAAGTCTTGGACTTGGCTCTTCCTCACTAGCCCAACACAACTCTGCTCTCCTTTTGTATTGTCAGTGACCTGTTCATGACCAGAAATTCAAGTGTTGACTCTACAAGCACAGAGACTTCACCTAAATTCAAGTGCCTGATGTGCTGCAGAGGAAAAAATGTCCTTCTATTCTTATTGTAATTATTTAATTTTTATGGTGGTTGGGTACCTGTTGTGTTGGGCACATAAAAATAAAGGATTGTAAATGCCGCAAAGCCGTAAACTCTATGTACTTAAAGAGAAATTAGATGCAAAAGAGATGGAGATGCAAAATATATGCAGAATAAAATATTCTCCTATATTTTATGCTGCCATTAAGTTCTGTCAGTGAAATAATAGTGCAGTAAGAAAGAATCCAGATTATTAACTATTGTGTGCAAGAGAAACCTCACTTTTTAATTTAGGGAGTGTGGTATAAATCATCCTTTGGGAGCCTGGGAGCTTTTATTCCCTCTTTTTGCAGCAGAGCCATTACCTTCCCAATCCCTGTGTAGAACAGCTGAGTTAAAAACAACTTCTATAAATGATATATAAATTGATTTATTTAAAAAATATCAATAAGGCAAAGAGAGATAGGAGTGATTCTTAACCTTTGGTCATTCAACCATTGTCTGATAATGAGAACCAATGTGTGTTTGTGTGTGTGTGTATATGTGTGTGGTGTGCTAGGAAGTGTGTATATAAATGGAGAAAATTGTTGGTAAGATAGAGCCTGTCCGCTCTGAAATGAATAGTCCTGCCAGCAGTGAGGATGTAGGATATTGTTTAGCACTTAGATCACCTCCTTCTAGTGGATTGATGTTAATCTCTGTTTTCCCAAGACATTGGGAGAGCAGTGGGAATTGCCTATCTGCCTCCCAATCGTTGGGGCTACCAGAATCTCCAGAACTGTCCTACCACAGTGGCAGGTGAAGTTCCTCATGACGTCTGCAAGGCGAGGCTCAGTAATGTTTGCTTGAGGGTTGTTCAAGACAAAGCTGGGTTACAGACTTGAGACCTGTCATCACTAAGGGTGGGAAAAGGGAAAAAATGGAAATGTGGGGTACCATATTCTCGCATGTCAGCTTGCCTTGACTGAGCAGTGGTGTAAGGGAAATGGTGTGCATTCGCTGTTGTGGCACACGTTCAATATGGATGTGCTCGGTGGTGGGGATGTAAGTGATACTTGTTTTATGAGGTATTATGGAACTTTGAGAACTTGTTAAAAGCTGTGGCTATAACTTGCTGATCTTTTTTTTCCCTGAGAACTGACACCTAGAGACTGTGAAACTAGCTTGATTTGTGAACAAGTAAAAACACTGGAAGGAAAAAAATCCCCCAAACCTTTCGAGATTAATTCCTAGCTGCTTGTACTCAGTTGTATTTTTCTTTAAATATGTAAAGTAAAAGGATGTCCTAGTGCATGGGGAAATAGGGCTTCTCATTTCTAACTAAGCTTATATTCCTCATGTGGAGGTACAAGTTCTGCTATGAAGAGAATGGGGTTCACAGAGGTGAAGTATAATACCTGGTTGTGTATTCTCAGGAGAGATTATGCGTGTGTAACTATATGTATAACAAGAAATAGAGATTGGTAACCCATGGAGACAACCACTGGAAAATTAATCTACCTCTCAGGTAGGTTACATGCCTAGGCTGAGAGATTATGGGTAGATATTAACAGGATGTTGAACTAATTGCTGACACGGAGCTGATTCCCTTTCTTTCTTGACTTTAAACCTTAATTACATCCTGAAAGTGGAAAGTGGACCAAGAAAGAAAAATAAAATATAAAAAAAACCCTCAAAACAATCCTACAGTCCCCGCACCTCACCCACCCCCTCCAAACCAACAAACAAAAACCTGAAAACAACCAAACATCCAACCCCAAAAAAAGTTTTTGACAATCAGTTTTGGATACCGGGTTGTGGGAGTTAAGTGAAGGTGCTGCTGCCTGGTAGGAATTCTGACTTCTGCAGTAAACTGGGTAGGAATTCTTCCTCTCCGCACCACCAGGTCATCCCATGATTGGAAATGCTGAGCAGCATTTGGAGGCTTTGGTTTCCACCCTGCTTCCCATCCTGCCATCTTCCAGCCCAGCAACAGAGGCCTATATCCAAACAGATGCTTGAAAAATCAGGATGCTCAGCCTATTTAGCAGCGGTTTTCATGTGCCACCCACAGAGGTGGCTTCATTTACCATGGCCAGGTGAAGAACTTGTTAGTTCTGTCTCCTTGGTCTGGGTAGCCAAGGGTGCTGATGCTTGTTTGCTTGTAGGTCTGCCTTGGTCATAGACTTGTCCAGTTTCGCTTTGAAGGAAAATAATTTTCCAGACACCTTCCCCTTTAAAATCCAGGACTTCATAAAGCAAGGTGTCAGCATCTACTGGGAACCCCCTCAGGATAGGTTTCTCTCTCTTTCACTTTTTACTTTAAATCTTTTTTTTTGTTTGCCTTTTAGCTTAAATTTTTAAAAATTGCATCCATTTCCCTAATGCTGTAGATGTTTTTTCTCTCATGAGTTTAAAAACTGCCTCTATTTTTTCTTTGTAACTGTTTAGATCCCTTCCTGCTCCCCCCACCATCCCTGCTCCTTTCATTTTCCATCTCATTCTGGAAGAGCATTTCCCTTTTCTCATTATATCGTGTGTGCTCTTGTGTGCTCTTCTGCTGTCCCCCATCACTATCAGCCCTCCCCCCATCCTTTCAGGCAGGATAGAGCACACTTCTAATCACCCGTACATTTTATCTTTTTTCTGAATCTTAAGCACAGCTTTTCTGATCTCTCTGTGTGTTCTGGAGCAGAACATGCCAGGATCGGGACAGGGTGAGGCTGAAAGTAAAATCACTGAAGCAATGATTGAGAGTCATCTTGAAAGTAGAAAGTTAACTTTGTGATTCATTATCTTCTTTACAAGAGCTGGAAGGTTCTTTCCATGTTTGTACATTTAAAGTGCTTGCATTTTGAATGAGCTCAGGAGATTATTTGAAGATGAAAGGTTCTGGGATGAGAGTTTCAGATGCATTGTTCAAGCTCATTTGTGTGCTTTGGAGTCCGGCATTTGTCACATTAAAACATTTAAACTGTTCTCTGGTTTTTTTGGTTTTGCTGGGTTTTGGTTTGGGTTTTTTTCCCTCTTTTTAAAGGAGTGCAAAGGAGTTAGTCAGAGAATAGGGATAATGGCTTTAACAAATGGAAATAGTTTGTGTGAATAATTCCAGAAGCAGGTCCTCATTCAAGCATTATTAGAAACACATTTTAAATCACTTGCACCCATACATTGTTGTGTGCACCCTTTGGGTTTGTAATAGAAGGTGGCACAAAATTAGCTCCCAATATAAGGAATTCTCTTTCTGAAGAGGTTGCATGGTAACATCTGTGGTATTCCTGAAAGATCATAATTTTCTTTCTCTTTTTTTCTCTTTTTTTTTTTCCTCTTATTTTTCCCTTTTCACATGCTCAGAATTTACCTGGATTTTTGTGGCAGCTTTCTACAAAAGTACAAAATCCAGGTAGATAAAGGGGAAGTTCAGGATGAAATTTCTAGCTAAAATCCTTTTCTGCTTCTGAAAGTTTATCTGTGTCTTAGTTTACTGCACTTTCAAAAAGTTGGTGCTACTTTTTAATGGACGTTTTATTTTTTTCAGCTAATAGCTGGTTAATGAATAGCCCTGACTGTTGCAAGGTTACAAGAATGATGCATCCAATACAAGAGAGGCATGGGGACATTTCCAGTGGTATGTCTACCTTGTTTTGTGAGACACTATTTATCATTAAATTGACATTTAAAACAGCTGGTGTTAGGTGCCTCACTTTGTGAGAGGCAGGAATTATGTCACAGGACTTGTCTCTTTTACATCAAGGTAATAGATAATGAATATTAAATGATGCTATTAAGGATCTGGACTTCAATAAGAGGCTGTAGAAAGACTTGCAGATAATCTGCTCTTGACAACAGAGCTCAAGGATAAGATCACAGAGATGACAAATGACTGAATGTTGTGTCCAGGTTTCAAGAACTTGTACACCACTTGGATCCTCTTTTCACAGTGCTTGCTTGTTATTGTTCACAAGCAGTGAGAAAATGACAGCTTTTCATGGGCTTTGAGCGTTGATGAGCTTTTAAGACAAAACCACAGAAGATCTTTAAAACAGTTTGGGAGCTTTTGCCATGCAGCAACCAAAACTCATTTTCCAGGCTATTTTTGTATGCTTTACAAATGGGTGATACAGAATGCTTTGCTTACTATGGTTTGTTCACTTCCGGAAACGTTACCCTTTATGGTCCCTTGAACATCAAAGTGGAACAAACTGAGGGCTGGCGGTCCCTTCCTACCTAAATGCTTGGTTAGGTGCTCCAAATCTCATCCCCAGGAGCAAATTGTCTGCTCCTGAAACTCCCACCTCATTCACTGAAGCTGCTTAATCTGCATCATTGTACCAGGTCCAGCCTGACCTGAAAATCCCTGCTAGCTCCACATTCTTCCAGCAGCAAGCCTGTACTGCTAAGCTTGACAGTGTCCTTCTGAGCTGATAAGCAACTTGCAAGGTGGGGAGGATGAAATCATGCTCTAGACAACATTGCCATTCTGGTTCCTTTGCTTGTGGCATGACATTATCAGTTCAGAATCAAGATTTGAAATGAAACATTTTCAAAGCAGTCCTGCTGCCCTGCAGGGGTTTCTCTTAATGCTTGCTCCTTTGTAGCCTTTCTTCCAGGTATTCAGATGCTTCTCCAGCTAACATCCTTCCCATATCTGCCTTCTGGTAGGGGCCTGATTCTGAAGACAGAGGCACTTGGGGTCTTTGAGTCTCACCTTTTGCAACTGCTGCAGGTGACTGTTAAACTTTTCCATAAGTGATCCATTTTTGAACCAGATTTTGTCCCCACTGTTCCTCTTAGAAGACTGTGCCATTACTCACTGCTGTCATGGCTAGCAGTCTTGGTCTCAGTTCCAGTCTGGATTTTGTGTTTGCTGAAACTGCTGTTTTCTGGGTGGTGCATGGTGAGTGTCTCCCCCGGTGCTGGCTGACTTGGATCCTTACTTTTTGTTCTGCCTAAATGCATAGCTTAGCTTAAAGAGTAGTAAACTTCTGTGGTGCAAAATCAGGTATTTTTTAAGGTTTACATTTTAGGTTAGAAGAGGAATTCTTGAGGCAGTCACATTAGATGCTGACTAAGTTTTTGGAGAGAATCTGTTCTGTAGTATATCTGCTGTTTCCTTTTGGTTTCTTTTCAGTTTGTTTTCTCTGTAAGTGTGATGGACAAGATCTCTGTCTCAGACTTAAAATATTCCTGCTTTCTTCTTGAAACGTTTCTTCAAGCTTTTTTTTCTTCTTGCATGCATGAAGTATTTAATGCTCTCCATCTGCATGAAAATGTTTTGTATATAATTCTAAAAACTCCCTTAGGACTGTAGACTTTTTTAAATGGAGCAATTTAAACATTTTCCACACAAATGGGCACTTGGAGCAAGTGTCATTATAAAAATTGTAAGAATATTTGTTAGATATTTTCGCTGGTTTTTGTTTGGTTTTTTTTTTTTTTTTTCTTTTAAGACCTACCTCTCCAGTCACAGTGGAAATTGCAAGTCAGAGAGAGTCAGCATGATTTATGTTACTGGCAGCAGTAAGAAGTTTGTAAGGCTAAGAAGGTAGACGTTAATAAGAAGGAGCAACAATAGACAGTCTTCTCTGCTTCAGTCAACATGGTGCAGGTGTTGAGGCTGATGTAATGCTGTTGCTGCTTTCCTACTCTGAGCTGTACATACATATTTATAAACACATGCAAATCAATCAAGACTTGTGTTCGCAAGATAGATTAATAAAACACAGATTGAGATGCAGAACAAGGCAAAAATGCTTCAATCCTGCTCAGACTAAATGAAAGTTTTCATTTGAAAGTAATGTGTTAAGATTCTCAAATTTCACATGAGGAAATACATGAAACTGGATATTCTTGTAAGGACATATGTTGAAACTTGTTTTATAAAATTTGAGGCTTGTGTACAGTTGACTAGTAGACAGAGGCTCTATTTTGTGGAGGTTTTGGGATTCTAAGGAAATGGTTTTCTGATTTGAAACAGATCTCCAAAGTAGACAGATTTTATGTGGAAGAAAATCCGAAACCCGGTATTTTTAGATCACCTAAAACACTTAATTCCAGCAGGATCAGACTGGTTTGTTTCAAATTTGACTGTTTAAATGTTTTAAATATTGCTCTACCTAATGCAGTCTTTTAGAACAAACTAATTTGAAGGGAGAGAAAGAAACACTTTTTGCAAGAATGCCATAACAGGAAGTTCTGACATTTGTCAAAATATTTCTCCCTCTTTCTAAAATTAATATGTTAAAAGTATGGTTTTCTGATACATTTTAGTATCAGTGGAATTGTGTTCTACACAGTAGGATGTCTACCATTCTTTGTGACTATGTCATCTGTGTTTTGGGGAGATATTCCAGCAGTGGGTGGAGAAATGCAGGATTCTTCCTGTCTTCTCATGTTATTTTCCACTAGAATGGTCAGTATCTGGTGTCTAATAGACCATATTCCTTGGGAAACTCAGTTATTGCAGGTGTTGGTTTTTACCAAATCTTTGGAACTACTGATGAATATGGGTACATGCTGTCTCTGTAAGAACAGCACTACTTTAAAACATGTTCTTGGAATGTGTGCTTGCTACTTATATCCTTGTTTATTCCAGCTGCATGTCCTTACTTTGTTCAAGTCTTGATGGTTTGTCAGACATGACAAACAAAGCTTCCTTTTGCAAAACTGGCCCTTTGTAGTTGCAACCAGTGCTGATAGACCTGAACCAGGATGCCATGAAATGAGTGGAATTTAGTAAGCCTTTTTAAAGCCCTTTGCAAATTCCAGCTGTCACATGGACCTGCTGTCAGGATGGTGACTGTGTCAGTCATTTTACTGGTGAGTGGCCATATTACCATGCAGTTTTGTGGTAACTGAGCAGCCCTTACCTGTGACTGCTGGCTCCCAGAGCAGGAGGTCCTGCTTCTCCACTGCCTGTGGCATACTGCCTCCTACTTTGCCCTGAGACAGGACCTCCTCTGTCGTAACAGGGCACCCAGTCAGAGTTTGGCATACTTTTTTTTTGTTGTGTTTTTGGACAGGACTAGCCTTCTGCTAGGTTAGCTCCCTAAACTAACTCATGAGAGCAGATAAAGTATAAATGTGGATTGTCCTGGGATGGATGAGGAGAGCAATGGATAGCCTTTAGGCTGGGTAGCGCTGTTGTGCAGTCAGGCATCTATGATGAATGCTTTGGCAAATGATGACTTGTCTGTGCAAGGACTTTCACTTTTCTATGAATAAAGAAGAAATACCACAGAATGCCACCAGCACGGTGAGGGATTCCTCAGGCCATCTGAAGTAGCAGTTATGATATCCAACAGTATTTTCCAGATTTTCTCAAAAGGTTTTAGCACAGATGAATACATAATTTCCACTGTGCATCTGATGTGCGTGTTTCAAGGACAGTATAGGTATATTTGGTCTTTTTATTTCCTATTTAACTCTATTCTTTCCTATAAATGAAAGATTTCTGGCATGGGAGATATCATTTTGCGTAAACTATTCAGTAAGGTTTTCTAGATACTTAAATTTCAAAATAAATGAAAAGAAGTCTAAGGGGGCCAAACTTATATCTAAGGATATGGCACGTATTAGGGGCTGTGTAGGCAGGCCAGAGCTCTCTCTGACCTGGTCAGCTCTGTTAATGTGAGCTGAGTAACTGCTGAACCACAGTGTTCATTCAACACAGACCACAAAAACTCTGTGAATGGTCAGTGAGCTTCCCCACGTGGGCAGTGTGAAGCTGATCCAGATAAATTTCTGTCAGTTCCAGTCACAGCACTGAATGTAGCACAGATGTCTTGAGTAGCTTTCCAACACCTTGACCATCCCTTGCTTTTGAATCAAAGCTGTTTTCCTGGTGCCATTTAGGAACTAAACTAGCCTTCAGGAGTTACTAGTGTAGGAGTGTGATAGATCTGTCCTAGAGCTTTTCCTGGTGGTTGGAAGAATCCAGATATGCTGTTTGAGGAACTCCTGGAGTTCTTATCGGTAAGTGCAGGGTCTCAAATTTGGTTCTTGCTGTAATTAATTTGCTTGATCATCACTGGTTCAGTTCAGGTTGACATTTTTAAACCAGCATCTGAGAGAGTCAAAAGTCAGAACAAATTGAGTGCCTAGTCTAGTTTAATCTTTGCTGTAATCTTTTCTATTTAGCAGTGAAGAAGAAAAGAGCAAAAACATCTGTAAGTTTACAGCTTCAGAATTTTAATATCTGGGCAAATCCTATACATGGAGGTAGTAATTAGATGATTCCAGGATTTCAGTTAACAGAAAAGATGTGGAGAAAGCTAAGGAATCCTTTGCTTTCAGATGCTGCAGAAATATGTGAGCACCAGATTATTTTGTTATCTTTTTGAAATTTGAAGAAGATATGCCAGTAGAAATTATGGCTATTGATTATAGGCTTATCATCCTCAAGCTAATAATCATGGCACATCTTCTATGGTTTGTGCAGTTTGGTTGAGCCGTTGCTAGTTTAGCTGTAAGCTATTGTCAATCAGCTTGTTCTCCCAGGTTGATTGCCAAATTCTTCCTCCTGTACTTGAGGGAAAAGGGAATCATAAATGTTTAATAACTGAAGGTATGTGGTTGGTCCCAAAGTCAAACACCAAAAGTGGTAAAATCATTATGAGCTTTTTTCCCCCCTTCTTTTTCCAAAGGAACTTTAAAAATAGCAAAATTTTAAACAAAATCCTTGGATCAATCATGAAGCCATGTTGAATTGAAAAGTTACATAAAATACTTGATGGATATTTTGAAGTACTTTTGAAGCGGGAAGTGTTTTAGTCACAGTAGCTGCTCAGATTTATTTCTGAAATCAGCAGCACACATCCCATCACACCACTGCCTTCAGGAGGCAAAGGGGTTTTCATGCTTGTACTGCTCTTTTGGAGTATCACCGTGCCCTCACTTCAGATAGTGCCCGCACTTTATTGTGAGGACAGAGTAGATGAATGGAATGGAAATCTGCTTTACCATCATGTAAAATCAGCCTCAAAAACACAAAGCCCCACGACCTCAAGACCAACAAAACCAATCAACAAAAAAACCCTTCTTTTATTTTTCTTTCTGAGCTCTCCCTCTGTGGGGTTTTGGACATTCCTGAGGCAGCAGCACACAGGGGTGCATGTCCTGTGGGAGCTGCTCGTGCATCCAAAATGGCTGGGACGCGGGTGGCCTTTGCTGGAGGAGAACACTGCCATGGGTTTTGGTTGAAAACGTCGTGGAAAGGTGGGAGTAAAGCCCCATCTTCCGACTAGGCGGGTGTTGCTTTTCCTCCCTGTTGCGGGGGCCCTAAAGCGTTGGCAGCTTTCCGTGAGGGGTTCGGGAAGGGAGGTGTGGGCAGCGGGCCCCGCGTTGCCATGGCGGCGGGCGGGCTGCCGCGCCTCGGCGCTGCCGGGGGTGCCGCTCGGTAGCTACCGCGTCCCCGGGGGCCGGCGGGCCGGGCCGGCACGGGTTGGGCGGTCCTTCCCCGTTTGGCTCGGTTGCCCGCCTTGCTGCGCGATAAAAGCTTCGTCAGCAGCGCGGAGCGGTGCGGGGCTGCGCCGCACTCCCGCCTCGCCGGCGGGCGGGTTGTACCGGCGGGGCAGCGCTTCCCCGGGAGGCGCGGATGGCGCCTTGCCCTGGGTACTGGGGCTTGGCGCGGGCTGGCTGCAGCGGGCCGCCGGGAAGTGACGGTGCCGGGAGAGGCTGAGCGTCTCTGCAGCGCTCCGGGTGCGCGGAGGCGGCCGGCGCGCCCCCGGCGCTGGCAGCGCACGGCGCGGCTGAGCGCGGCGGTTCGTGTCTCACGGCACGGCTCAGCCCGGCCGCTCCTGACAGCCCTAGAAAGCTGCAGAGCTTAGTGGCAAAGCGAGTAAGTCTAGTCTATCTAAGCACTTCCTTTGAGGTTCTTTATTGCTAGTGCTGGAGGGCAAAAGAAACAACGTTTTTAAATAGGTTGCAAAATTTCAAAGCGTATTTAAAACACTGTGAAACATCTCGTTAGTCTGTCTGTGTTGTTTCTTCTCGACGTTTTTAATAGTTGTCCTGCTGCAAAATGGAAATATAAATTTTCCAGACCGGTGGGTGAGACTCCAGGTAAATATGCAAATCTCTCCAATGTTTTCTTCCAGTTCTAGAATGGAAATTGATATTAGTGCCTACACTTATAATGTTTAAAATATCTCCTTCCATCTCCTGTAAGCTGAAAGTAGGGCCTTACTCAAAAATCTTCCTGAAGCTGCAAGATAGTCTCACATTGTACAGCTACTTGTACTGGTTGCATCACGGGTCAGATTGAAAATTACAAGCCAGGCTGTTTTAGGATTTTTAGATCTTAATCTTAAAATCTGGGACAGTCCCTGGCAGATAAATTATGCATACATAGTACACCTGATGTGTTGAACCTGCTGCACATGTGAGGTAAGACTATACGCGTATAGTATCTGGTTTCCAGACATCAACCAGCCTGAGTTTCCAGGCATCTAGAAAGGTTGGCAATTACTTCAAAAATGTGGGAAAAGTCTGCATGTGCAAGCATGCATGGGTCATAAGATTTCTGTGAATAATGTAGCAAGTCTGTTGTCACCCGGTATCATCCTTCTTTTCATCCCTCCTTCCCCCAGCAGACTATAACTCTTTAAAAGCTGAAAATAATTTGTGCTCTGGATAGTTATGTGAAAGCCACAGTCATTCCTTGAAGGGCTAGGAAGCATTCATTTGGTGATTGTATTTGTGCTATCCTTGATTTGCTCCATGGTGGGGAAGTGGGTAGATAAAGGTTTTGGAATAGTTTCAAACAGGTTCTGGAATTCTGTATTTTACAAAACTTTTAAACAGAGTATTCATTGGGAAGTAAACCAGATATTGTTGAAAAAAATAAACCACTAAGAATGTAATGACATTATTTGTACAAGTGTTTTATTCTAACAGTGAAGTTTGTGGCAAAGATTCCTGTGACTGCAGACTTATTTTGTATTGAAGGTTCTTCTAAGTAATCACTGCTTCTTGAGTTTTGATCTAGTATTTATTGTGCTTTAACTTACAATGCATATTTCTTTCGATCTTTATTAGGAACATAGGCTCTCAGTTTGGAACCATCTTCACAAATCCTTGTCTGAACAATAAGATGGGCTAGGGCAAGATATTTCCAGACTTCCTTTTGTGTTTTTTTCCTAGTCACTTTTTGAAACTTGTTACTAGCTTTGGACACTTGTGAATAAACTAACCAGCAGACCATTTGAGGGGAGTGATCTGACTGATGTCCACACTTGCAAAATCAAATGACTGAGGAGTCCTAAGATAAGAAAGTTGTTTTGGAATTCATCTCCCATGTAATAGCTCAAGAGGTAGCCTGCAGTTCATTCCATTCCTTAGAAGCTGTTAATGAAAGCAATACTGTATTTGACAGTATTCTTGAAAAAAGCATGTGTGCCAGACAAAGACAGTTTACAACCCATTTATTTTCAGCATTCTCCTGATGCCCATTATTTGGAGTAAAACCCATCTCCTGACAGACCATCTTCTTAGTTCCCTTAATCCTGCAACAAAGTGATAATCCTTTATTTGTGACCTCATAGACTGTTGCTACAGAGAATGCTGTGATATCAGAAAGCCAATGCTGTGACTTCACTGTTGATGGAAGCCACAGCTGAAGATGACCCACTCTGGAGGTCTGGGGGGCAGTTTATGTCCTTTTGGTATTCTGCAAGTGCTTCCTAAGGAGCAGTATCTGGCAAACAGTGTTGCGTAATGTCTGTCTACCTTGGTGATGAATGAGACAGTCAGAGGCTGCATGTGAGGGGAAAATATGTGGTGATTTTGTTTTACAAGGTAATTTCTGCCCTTGAAAGAAGTTCTGTTATAAGGAAGAAAAACATCACTGGGAAGCTACACTAGGCTTTTGCATCCTCACTCTCCAAAGATATCATGAAGAATACCAGAATTATATTCTCTAAAAGCAAGAACTTCTTACTCTGTATAGCTTTTAAGAATATAATTTTGCAACTGCGAAACTTTTCTTAGAAACAGTAATTACATCAAAACTTCCATCGGAAAATGTTTGTCAGGAGCAAGGCAAAAGACATGTAAATCACATTCAAACCTCTATGCCCTGAAGTAGACTTCAGACTTTTGTTTGTAAACTGAAGTATGAAGGAGATGTGACCAAGACTTTCAGGTATTTCCAGATATCTTACATGCATGGATTCTTCTTATATGTCCGAGGAGACACAATAAAGAGGCTCTTACACCTGCCAGGTTCAGCAGAAAGGAGGAAAATGACATCGATTTATTGACATTATCTTATTCTTATACACATCCCAACTCCACAAGGGATTGGAGAGCATGTCACTTCCTTCTCCATGTCACTGGAGAAGAAAGGTGCTCATCAAAGTTGTCATATCACAAAAGGAATGAAAAACAGAAAACACCGTTAAGTAAACATCGGCTACTATTTACATAGAACTGTGAGAAAGAATCTGACTCCAAGGTTAAAAACAGAAGGCTTACAGAATTCCAGGGCAACATTCTTACATGTGAGTGTGAGCTTTTGTGCCATGTTCCAGAAATGAATGCCTAAAATTAGGCGTCTTAGGAAGTCTTGATTTTAAGAAGTACTGATAGTACAGCAGCACTCAATGGAGATAAAGGGAAATGAAAATCTACATCAGTTTTGAAACTCAAGCCGTGACTATTAGAAACAACATATGGCAGTAGAAGCCACATTTGGCTTCTTTACTATCTCTGCCTTTTCCCATAACAGGAAGATTTTAGAGAAATAGTACTTGCAACTCTAAATGTTGGTGGTTATATACTCTTGAAGACTGAAGCTATCAGAACCCAGAAAAAAAAATACTAGTAGAAAGTTGATCCCTTTGTTTAAACATTTAGTTTTAAAATGCATTAGGGACGATGTGATGGAACAACAGGAAGACGTATGCTTGCCTGTAAGAAAATTAGTATTTTATTTTTACTATTGATTATTCAATTTTTAACTTTCATCTTTTTATGCATGATACAAAAGGTCATGCAGATGAATTTAGCAGGATTATGCATGTACTACCAAGCCCATTGATAAAACTTCTGGAAGTTGTATAAGCTAAATCAGGTTAAACAAAACACTCTTCCAGAATAAATGGGTATTTACATAGGTATAATTACACCAAGATAATTCTGACAGTAAATTAGTCTTTTAGACCAAAGCCCGGAGGTCAGTTTCTGTCTTATCCCTGTTACACAGATGTTCTCCAAATTATGTTCTGAGCATGTACCAAACTGGATACTGCACAACAAATCTATGTTGAAATAACTCATAAATGTTGTACCAGAAATGAAACCAGTTGAACACAGTTTAAAGCACACAGTTTAAAGCAAAATTTCACACACATTATGCTTAGGCTTTGCAGACCATGCAGGATGCCCTTTGGGTAGCCTCACATTTTCAAGTTCTTATGGATTACACCATCTTTGTATGAAACTACATGTGCACGTGTGTTTGAAGAGCTGCTTATAAAGCAGCAGAACACTTCTAAAGACAATATTGGTGATGACATGCTTAACTGCTTTCACATGTTTTCGTTCAAACTGCCCAAACCATTAACACACTCCCTTGGTGATGTTGCATGTGTGTCTTATTAGTATGCACACTACTGATTTACTCTCAACTTTCTTCACTGTCCTGTAAGTTCCCACCCTTCCCCTAGCTTTGATCTTTCATCATAAAAGATTAGAAGCAGCCCTTTGGAGATGAAGCTAAATGGTTTTTTTTAGCTATTCTGCCTCTTCCAGACACTGGGAGGGGAGGAATGCTCTTTCCAAGGTGGTGTAGTGCTATGCAGGTACCCTCGGCAGGAGCCTGGTGCTCTGCTGGGGATGCTGCCTTTGCTGGGTCACTGGCACCTGGGCTCAGGCTTGGGGCTGCAGCACGAGATCCGTTTGTTCTTTTGGGCTTTTAATTGAGACACTGAGCAGAAGCTTTCACTGAATCCTCTGTGTGGCAGGGGGTGAAGGTCAGCCCAGAAAACAAAACAAAGGCAAGCACCAAGTGGATGCAGAGCACATGCAGATCAGCTGTCACAAAACAACTGTCCTTTGTTCACTTCTTTCTTTACTGATACATGCAGCCATTCCCACTTGGCTTATTCCAGCAATTCTGTAGACCCTTATTTTTTTGCCAGCCTTCCTACAGCTGGAGGTAGTAATTTTATTTCTTACCATTTGGTTATTGTTTCTGCTTCCATTTAGCCCTGCTAAGCGTTTGGATTCTTTTAACAAGTCTTCTTTCAGAAGTAACATCTCAGATGCTGCATCGCCTGCTTTAGGAATCAAACAAAAATCAGCTCTTTCCTCACAGTTCCTTTTAACTTTTCCTGTGTTCTTTCTTTCTTATATTGTTTCTTGGTTTTCTCTCCTGTCTTCTTTTGCTGCTAATTCAGTCTTTATAACCTAAGTTCTTCTTTAGGTAGCCTCTACATCAAACTCTTTCGGACTAAAACTTGTAGCTAGTCAGACAGGAAGAACAGCAGGGGTTTCAAAAACTGCTTTCAGGGTTACTTGCATCCCCTGTAGATGTTTCTGGGGACTGGTCTGTTCAGCAGTTCCAGCCTCACAAAGTGGGTGGCCAGGTGAGAGAGGGGCATGTACCATCCTCTTCACTATATGCAATGCCATGTTTATTGATAATCAGAAATGCTGTTGAAGCAGAGAGCCTTCTCAAGCTCTGATTCTGACTGAGACATTTTTTACCTGTCTAAGTAGGAGGTGCCCTCAGGCCCATAAGATCTGGATGACTTAAAGTACTGCCTGTGGAGGTTGCTTCTTGAAAGAATATGATGGTAACTATAAGGCCTTTTTTCTTATGGCCAAGAGTAAGGAATTACAACATGGTGACAAGATATAAGAAATTACTTATTTTGTTGTTTTAATGTGTGTTAAGAAAATAACTGTCTTGCTATGACATTAAATGTAGTAATTCAGAGCTTGGGTTTATATATCCCCTATGCTTTGATCTCAACATTTTTGTATATATGATTTTTTCTCTCTGTCTCCTGTGGTTACTTGTGAAATCTGTTAAAGAAATTATCTTGATTCTCCTTTTGCTAACCTTTTGGTTTAGTTCAATTAAAGTTGAGATCATCATCAGCTTCTGAGATCATCTCAGGAATCCAGCCTTGATATCCTAGTTTAGGTCTCTCTATACTGGATAAGAGGGCAAAGAGACAACTATTTTTATGTGCTCTCATCTTTCAGAAAACTGGGTCATAGCGACACTCAGGGAGCACAAGAACTTTTCCACGCTCTAGTGCTTTATAAATGCTTGGTGAAAGTCCAAAAGAAAAGTCTTGTCAAGCTCAGTTTAGTATACAGAGGAGAAAGAAGGACAGCCACTTCTGGGCCCTGGAAATGGTTAACAGTGTTTTGTACAGCAGGGATCAATACTAAGTGTTTGGGGTTTAATAGGTGTATTAAAAATCTGAAGGATGGAATGGATAATCAAGTGGTAACCCTGTCTGTCAGATTGCAGTTGTTCAGGTTCATTAAGACTGCTGAGGAGGATTTCAGAAGGGACTAGTGACAGCTGAGTGAAACAGCTGAGCAATTCTGCAGAGTAGTGACATCAGCACTGTAGTATAAAGCAGTGCAGTGAGCACTGACAAAATACTGCTTAAATTTGTTAAGTTTTGTGCTTTTTTAGGAGCATGGTCTCTGCATGTTGCTGGAGTCAGTGGTGAATGCGTTAGATGAGTCAGGAGTGGTAATTAAAATTCTAAACTTATGACTGTAAATGAGGACATACGTAAGAAATCATGCAAGAGAGGTTGCTCTGTGAAATTTATAATTTTATCCTTTTGAATACTGTGTTCGGTTTTATGGCTCATGTACAGGGCAATTTCCAGATTCCTGAAATTTCGCTTAAATATGACAGAGCAGTAGGCAGAGAGGTATTACTGTTTTAACAGTAGTAAAGTATCTGTTGTAGGTTTTAGTTTACTGCTTCCTGTAAATAAGCACTCAGTAAAATTCAAAAGTAAAAAATATGTGAAATGGACAGGAGGAAATATTTCATCCAGTGAATTGTTTAATTGTGAGAACACCTGGTTCCAGGTACTGTCATTTATTTGGGGAGGTAGGTTTTCACTGCTGCATTTCATGCTCACAGGGATAGAGTCAAAATGCCAGTCCCTGAGGATCTCAAAAGAACTGCTTCTGTCTGGAATAAGGGCACTTCCCTTTAAGGTGCAGTATACACTGGTGGCAGTGTGTGCAGTTGGTTTTCTAATGCTTACTCTAAGATGCTTGACAAGCATGAGCGAGGCAGCAGATTTGGTGAGTTGCTGAACTGTTTTGCCATGGCATTTCCTTTGTTCCCATCCTCACAGCTAATCCTCACACAGGTGAGACCAAAGGACAGAATTTGAAAGAATTTTGAACCACTGTGGGAAGCAGGGGTCATTGCATCTACCTCACGCAGGTAGAGCATAGGGGCAGAATATACTAATATAGCTGCTTCATGTATTGAGGTGTAAAATATTTCAATTTCACTTTAAAGTACATCTTCTTAAAGATATTCTAGCCATATTGAAAACTGTTTTCTACCACAGGGAAAAAAAATGACCCAGTAAACTCTCAACTGCGAAGTCTTTGGAGCATCTAACCTTTTCTTTTTAAAACCACTTTGGCACTAATTTAATTGATTCCATGCCTGGCCTTTTCATCAGTTCTCTCTTCCAGCCAGGAAAAACTGGGCTGTTAAAGGCTGCTGCAGTACCAGGGGACTTGTGTTCAGTGTTGCAGGTTCTTATTTTAACCTGATGTTATCTGCCAGTCATCACTATTGGTTTGAAAAGCTGTAACCACTGCAGTACTGTCTTTGGGCTGAAAATCTTTTAATGGTTACAGGACTCAATATAAATGAGAGAGACTGCACTTTGTCTTTGGGTTGTGTTGCTAATTATCACTTTACCTTTCAAGAATTTTACCTGCTGACTAGATTCTTGCTGAATGTTTGCTCCAGCATCTCCAGCCACACTAGTGTGTTCTGCCTAAACTGAAGAGGATAGTGAAGAACATGTGTTTAAGACCTTCAACAGCTGTGTTTTGTGCTTCCAGCAGTATTTGAAAAGGAGTATTTTTCTCTGTTTTTACAATTTCCACCCTATAAGAAAACATCAAGGTTTATCACTGTTTGTTGGGTTTTGTTTCTCTTGTTTCTCATTTGCTTACTCTCTCTTGCCAAACCTCCTCTAGTGTCAGATTTTTTAAATGCTTCTATCTTTCCTCACGTTTGCTGCTTGCTGCCAGAGAACAGGCAGGTTTTGTTTTTGAGGGGGTGGGGTGTTGGTGTGGTTGATTACAATATAGCATTGATATTAGTCAAATTAATTTGATAGTAGCACATGTCTGAAAAAACCCCAAATCCAAACCCTCCTCCCTTCTCTGTTTGTGGTCCTAGTGACAAAGTATGTTAGAGAATTCTTCCGTGTGGTTTAAAATATCACATACTTTAATTGAACTGTAATTTAAAGAAGCCTCTTTTAGTAGTTGAATTCTAAAAAGACACAATTGTTTCACCTACTGGGCTTTTGAGGGAGGGAGTTTCGTTGGCTGCCTTGGTTCTCCTGTTAAGACTTGATGGTTTCATTCAAATGCTGTTTCCTGGGTGGTTGTATTAGCAAATGTGACACTGGGTAATGATTCTGTCCTGCATTAGGTAACATTTAGAGTATCGTTTGTTTTTCTTCTTAGGTTTTGAGATTCTTTTTTAGAATGTGGTTAGCAGAGATGCCTAAAAATGGATAACAACTGAGAAGAATTGGAGGATCAAAGATCCTTAATCATATCCACAGAGTGAGCTTTTAAAGATCATGGTCTTGAGAGTCAAACCTAGGAATATTTGCTTCAAACTCAGTTGCAGTCAGCATTAAAAGGATAACTGGAACTGCTTGCTCAGTTGTAGGGTGACAGTGAGCCACCAACAAAATAACAGCTGTGGGGAAAAAAACAGGGCATAAGGCAGGGTATTTCCACTAATAGTAAGGAAGTTCCAATTTCCTGGTACCTGGTTGTTGCTTTTAAAAGAAAGTTACGTAAGTTAGAGTAAATGTAGAGGAGTCCTCTAACAGGATTAAAGGGACAGGAAGGGCAGACATACAAAAGAATACTAGAAGAGTGTGATTTTTTAAAAGCCAGTGGAAAGAGATCTGAAGGAGAGGAGGTGTGTTCTCTGCTAATACATTGGGGTGTAAGCAGCAGAAGTAAAAAAAAAAAGAGAAAGGGTTTTAAGCTCCTAGACAACATTAGCACAAAAACAGATGGGCATTACTTGTTGGGATTCTAGTGAACTTAATACCTTGATCATGTTTCCTCTTGTGATTTCTTAAAGAACCAGGAGATTTGTTCAGGTAAGTCAAGTGGAACTTATTAACATATTGCAAGTAAGGTGTTATTAGTGGAGCACTAATATGTCAAAATTTTTAGTATTAAGAGATTTCCTTAAGAAATGTAAGTGCAAGTTGGTATCTCTCTGATGTTCCTTAATCTGGTTTCTTCTGAGGCAACAGGGTTCATGAGCTGTGTTCCTAGTGTAGTGTCTGGGTGCTTCCTGCTTTGTGAAGTTGGTTCTTGTAGAGGTAATTATGATGACCAACACTGAAATTAGCTCATTTGGTTGGAACATGGTTCTAGTAACACCAAGGTTGCAGATTTGATCCCTGTATGGGCTGTTCACTAGTGTTGAACTTCATGATCCTTGTGGGTCCCTTCCAATGCAGAATATTCTATGATCCTGTGGTAGATGACTATGGTCTCTGCAGCTACAGACTCCAATTCCTGAGCACTGATGGCTGATTTTAGCCTCTGAAATTTGGAATCCACTGTAACTGGTACAGGAGTGACTGAATTATACTCTCGATAACCTTCTTGGCCTCTTTTGACCATGTTCTTTTTTAAGCTTTTTTATTTTCTGTCATGTGTTATCACGTGTATGGGTGTATGTGTGCATGTCCCCATTTTAGCATATTCCTTTCCTCCTCTTGAGTTTCCCTCTAGTGATGGGGAAAGGGCTGGGGCAAAGGAAAGGAATCCCAGGCCCTGACTCGGGAGGACTGAAGGATATATGCAAGCTGATGTAGAGTTTGACAAAGGAATGTCTACAAAGAAAGAAAATGGGATTTTTAGATCATCTGCTTGCTCAGTGTATAATGGAGATTGATCTCAGGCTATACTGTATTTTCTACTGGTCTATCTGGATGCACGTGCGTGCATGGAGTTATACAGAGAGAAGTTTACGGTGTGTTTGTACTGTACACTGTCAATAAGGCAGCTTTGTTTTAGTACCAGCCTCTGTTGTGCTGCAGGGGGAGATGTGGGATGGAGGAGCAGAGTAGCTGCCCTGGTTGGGCACTGCATGTGGTATTTTGGCTAGGCCTTCCTCCTTGTGAGGCCACGCTGCTGTAACATCATTGATGATGGCAGCACTGGTTTGTCCATCAACTTCAGCTTTTCTAAACATTCTCATTTATATTTTCCCCACTGCTGGTCTCTCACTTTTGCTCTCTGCCATCCTTGAGGTATCAGGTACTTCTTGCTGTTGTTAATACTGATTAAAGGGCTGTGTAATGGTGCTGTAAACTGATGAATTCGAGTAAAGGCATGCCTAGGTGCATGTACACACGATGTCTGTGCACCCTAGACACATGTGCATGATTTATGCATTCCAGGTATCCGTAGGCATCACACGTGCAAGAGAAATTGTTTCACTGAAAGAGCTTGCAGTTGTAGTAGTCTGTTCAGAATAGCTGGGTTGGTCCTGAGCATATAACATGGGTTCAAGTGCTAGAGAAATTTGTTAGAGAGAAAAGATATTCAGGCTGCAGTATTACCTTTAGCTTTCTTCCGCCAGTGTTTTAACTTTGGTGTTAGTAGCAAGACTACTGCAGCAAGAACATGTGCATGTGTGTGAAAACAGTGCTGCATGCACGAGCCCAGCTATTTAGCTTTGCATGATGGTTGTCCAGTGCAAAGGGGAAGAAGATTGGAGCTGTTGTTTTTACTTTCAGTAAGTGCTTGTTCTAATTCACTTTAAAATTTTTCTTCATGGAGTGAGTCTTGTTGCTGTAAAGTGGGTGTGTACTTAGCAGACAACTAGAGTTTCCAAGGACAATCCTAGGGGACCCAAACATTGTAAATGCCAACTTGGATTCATTAGAGGTGTTGTGGCTGATCCTGCAGCTCCAGGGAAGGCAAAACTTCTGTAAAGCTGAAGGAAGATTTCCTGGAAGGAGGCCTTTCAGGGAAACAGAAATTGTTTACTGTGTGTATAGCAAACCCCCAGTTTTTAATGTTGAGATTATGGCTACTGTGTAACTACCAGTGTAGCAAAGCATCCTGTTTAACCTTACGCTGGTGGATTAATGTGCCGAATGGCTTTGCTGCATAACAACCACCGCAGACCTGTAACCACAAGTGATGTTTGTTAGTTGTATAACCCAGCTATTTACTTGTCCTCTTAAAACACACAGACCTGTTTTTGGCTTGGTTGGACTCTTTCACTGCCAGGGTTGTTGTAGGGCCAGGGCTTGCAGCATAGGGAGGTGGTGACTTGTATTTCATTCAGTCCTAAGCACCTGGTGTGTTCATTGAGGGGAACACCTAGGAGAACTGCCTGCTCCAGCATAGCACAGGTGAGTCCCAAAGTGCTGTGTTTCAAAATTTTATGGATTATGTGCCTTCTACGCTTCAAACTATTTCAGAGTGCTTAGAATATAGGAACTTTTAAAGAAGTGCTTTGTGGCAAGACTCCCTTTTTCTTTTTGCACCTCCATTTTGGCATATTGGTCTGATTTTGATGATTAGGTCATAACTAAAGTAGTTCTTTTTCAATAAAGGCTATTTTAAACATTTCCTTCTTTTAAAAGAAAATCTTCAAACAATAAAAAATGTTCCTATGGAACAGCAGCATCTGTCTCTCACCTCACACACTATTCCTATTTCTTCTGTGTTTTCTTGATGCTTTGGCTTAGCAAATCCTCACCAAGCCAAGGAAAACCTAGCACTGAGAGTGAGATCCTGACACAGTGACCTCGTTCTGAGCATTACCTTCTCTGTCAGTGGTAGCAGAAGCTGAAGCAGCTCTGCTGGCCCTCAGCACTTGGAGCAGTTTGACGTTTTCTGTCTGGCGTGGTTTCAGGGCTCACTTCGTTTTAAGCCCAAATGGTGAACGGGATAATGAAAAACAAGCTTATAAGAACTTGTCCACTGCTTCTAATTTTTGATAAACAGTTTGCAGCAGCACAACTTTGATGTACATTGTACAGCAGAGCTGCTTGTTACATTTAGATCTGCAGCATTCTTTAGGACTGACAAAGGAGAATAATTCTTTTTAATCAGTAGACCTAAAACTGGTAAGTGTCATGATAAATAGTGAATAATTTAAGAAAATACTGATCTTTGTAAGTGTCTGTGTGCCCACATTTTTCTATGCATTTATGTTTCTGTGCATAGGGGGAGTTGTGCATTACATCAAGAAGATATGTTAGGGGTGATTTTTTTTTATCTTGACTAGAGGGTTAAAGCTTTAACTTGTCTTTGCTAATGCATGTAAATAGCTTTCTTGTCCACTTAATGAGAAGGCTGGCTTGTTATCCTGTACAATGCAGCTGGGCACTGTTCCAGAAGCATAGGCACTTCATTTCAAAGACAAAGAAGCCAGCGCAGACACAGGGAGAAACCTGGAACATTGCGCTGTGGATTTTTTCAGAGCGATGACTCATTTCAGTTCACAAAGGATTCTGGGCAGGGTAGTGAGAAGTCAGGTTGGCTGATCCATTCCTATGACTTCACTTTGCAGAGAGCCAGGGAGAAGAGGAGTGACACTGCAGAATCCTGAGGCACTGCAGTGGAGAGGTGCTTTGCAAAGACTGTGAGTGCCTTCGGAACAGGGGGTGGTATCAGAACGTGATTTCAGCCATTCCATGGAAACAGGGCAGAGAGAGATGTTTTCAAAACACTGTGTGGGAGTTATATTTGTAGTCCCTTTTAGATTCTTCTCCACCTCCTCTGTAATTTCTTAACCATTTATTTCTCATGCTTATGTGAGAATTGTGTGAAATAGTGTTCCTTTCAGTGGATCTGCATAGATAACTGCATTTTTTTCTTCAGTATGTCCCTATTTCCTGATTTAAGAGGTGGGTGTTCAGCATATTAATGCCTAAAAGCATGCTTTGTTTTTCTTCTTTCAGGTCCTGTGGCACTGACCTGTGCTGCATTCAGCCAGCTTCCACAGTGATATAAAGCCCCAATATGCACATTGTTGTTACATCCCAGCTTCTCTGGATACTGTACTGGAGCATGGAACCAGACCATAGGGGTTCAGGTAAGTCCCCCCTTTTTAACATATTGTGTGCCAAGAATAGAGACATGGACATTTCTTTAAAAATACATTTAAAAAAGCATTTTTGGGGAAACACATTCTAAAGCACACAATATATTAAAAAACCACAGCCCCCCCCTCCTCCTTCCCAGGATAAGTAACGCTACAGAAATCTCCTCAGCTGAATCCTCTGGGAAAGTTCCGTGCTCCAGCAGAAACTTTTTATGATCATAGTTGTAACACGTGCTGGGATATCACTTTGGATCAGGCGGCAGCTGGCCACAGGACACGAACAAAGAAAAAGAAAATTAAATCACAGGAAATACACAGGATGAATGCATGTAAGATGAGTCTGCTGACTGTGGGTAATTTAGCACCTGTTTCTGAAAGTTAGTGCCACTTGGTAAACCTGGAGATCATGATTTAAGCTGGGTCTGAATGATTAAAGAGATCAATTTACATAGTTGAAGTTAATAACTAGTAAGGAACTAGAATTCTGTTTAGGTTTGTTATATTGGTTATCCTAAGTTTGATGTGTTTTCTTCAGGCTGTGTAGATTTGGAGTGGTCACATTGTTCATTATTTATTTTGGTGGGTGTGCATTTCAGACATGCCGGAGGAACTTGCTGGTTAGTGAATGAATGTGTTACTGCATTTGTTAAGCCTTTGTTTAAGCTGTTCTTAAACAGGAATAAATGGAAAAATCTTTATTGTATTTTTTTTTTATTGTTGTTATCAATCCTCTGATAGATGTAGCTGTCCAGTAAACACAACTTGCAGCTTTCTTCATATAATACTCCAGGAAATGTAGCTTTAAAAGGAGGATTTAGGCTATGTCTGGAAACAGCACAAGCAACATTTCTTCTAATTTTCTTTTTTTTCGATTTTGCCAGTGAAATGTGATCTTTCCTGTGTTAGCATGCTAGTGCAGGTTCAAGGTATTTCATAGTAGTCTGGTTAATACCAAAGAAATCTACATATTCTTCCTTTTCCCTCCTATTGCTCAATCAAATGGGAACATCTAACTTAAAATGGCAATTGTTTATCCTTGTTGTGAATTCACATCAGAATAGGTTTGCGACATCTATGTAAGTATTCTTTAATTAGCATAATTCTGTCAAGATGGGGTTTGGGGCAAAAAAGGGTGATTGTGCAACCCAGGCGAGACAGGTAACTTCTTCAGCATCTGTCCCTTCATTAAGTAAATCTGAAAGTACTTTTTCTAGAATAGACTTTTTGCTTACAGTATTCTTGGGAAAAAATGATAATATTCTTGGCCTTCTTTTGCCCGTTACAAGCAGTTTTGCTTGAAAATGACCTTTCTGTAGTTCTTCCTGCGGTGAATCATAGGCAAATGTTGATCAGAACAGGCTGTTGGCAAGAAAATTTTTCTAGGGGATTTCTGTTGCAACCACCACTATAATTATGAGATGCCATGAAGTTACTGTACTCTAGCTCGATGTTTTCTGATTAATAATGTAGTTCTGTAAGCAGCAAAAGTAGTAAAGTCAGATTTCCCTTGACAAGTGTTGTTTGACTGGATTCTGTCCTGTCTAGTGGGAGGTGGCTATGCCTGAAGCTCTGTACAGATGTAACATGTAGAAAACTCTTGTTTTAGAATCACTCATGTCTGGTGAAGCTCAATCTCCCTGACACATGCAAACACACAGGTTGTGACTATGCAAGCCTCATTTTCTGTGGAAACCAGTCTAAAAATTATGTTTAAACGTTGTCTTGAGCTGTAAGAAGCAAAAGATTATAAAGGTGTTGAGAGTAGGAAGAAGTAAAACTGGGCTTTGACTTCCTGTACTTTACAGGACGCAGAGTGTGAATCAGAGGGTCTCCTCCCTATTTCAGAGAAATAGGGTGTATAAATTCTAATATAGTGTGATTTTGCGCTGTAATTTCTTTAATTCATTCACAATGATTGTACTGAATTGGTTCCATTTGTAAGTCAAGAGGTGATTTTTCAAGTAATCTTTATGCGAAGTTCATGAGACAAAGAGCTTGACTTCTAGGTCACTTCTTTCCAGCAGTAGAATCACTAATAAAAATTCTGTCATCAGTGTGTAGTTGATAGTTTAATTGCCGATACATGGTACAGAATGTCGTCTGCCTCATTTTCTCCCAAATGGTGAGACCTGGACCTTCAGAGAACAGACACAATGATAACGCTGGCACGGGAGAAGTTCTGGCTGGTATGGGTTCAGGATGTGGGAATTTTCATTCCCAGCTATGTTAGACCATCAATTTCTCATCTGTATGTTAAGGATAGTTATGGTTCCCAATTTTTCAGAATGTTTGAAAACCACTGAAGAAAAGTGCTATGTAAGAGCTAAGTGTTTATTTTATGTGCTACATAATCTTTGTTCTAAGTAATAAAAATAATTTTTCCCCCCAGGCTAGCGATACAAATCCCCAAGGCATAAATGACTACAATTTCCATTCACTGTTTCTTATGTGCTTAGACAGTCTTTAAAATTGAATGTCACTTAATACAAGAAGTATTAAGTGTATTTTATAAAAAAAAAAAGTATTTTATAAAAAAAAAATTATTTAGAGAGAAGTTTGGAAAGACATTGCAGAAACAGAGCTAAAGCTCTATATGTATGTGTATATCTCATATTTAAACAAAACATACAGTCAGCTGGTGAAAACTGCTCACTGAGCTTCAGTTTTCGTTTAATTGGGAACACAAACATATGAAAGTTTAGGCTAGTAATTTGATTTCAAAAGAAAGCTGCTTGAGACAAGCATCAGTCAGAGCTAACAGGAGCCATATGCTAGATGTTTTATGTAAGTGATGTGGTCTTCAAAAAAATTAGGAAAAGCATATTTGCTTCTCTTTAAGCAGATCTTTCCTAAAGAAGTTGTAGTAAACCTTCTGTTCAACAGCCTAACAGTATTTATGTGCCTAATTGATGTTAATATATTATATTATCTCATAGCTGCAAGATATTTGTTGTTATTGTGCATCAAAGAGGTTCTTTGACTTCACTATAACCACGGACTGTGCATAATTTCCCAGAGCCACAGGACAGTCAAGATAAAATCTGGCAAATTAAAACTTCCCTTAGTGAGGGGAGTTTGGCTTTGTATCACTAGGTCTGCTCAAAATGTGTGCTAGCCATTTTAAACAAGAGCTAGTAACTATCTCCAGCAGACAGCTATGAACAACAAGCTATGGAGATCATTCTATCACAACAGAGGTGAAATGACAGTTTCCTTGTCGTAATGAAGAGGGCTGAAAAGCACTCAGTGGAAAAGAATAACTCAAAATATTCCCTTACAAACCAGAAAGGCCCTCACATTAAGCCAATATTTGTTGAACATTTCTATTTCATTTAAAGCCACTTAAATTATGATTTTATGGGCAATTATAGTCATCTTTATAGTAAATTAAATGGTTGTCAAGCTCCCAGATATTTGCAAGCAGTATGTGTGTTACCCTGGTACACTAACCATAACGTGCTGTGCTAGAAATTGTGTTAACATTGAGGAACCAATACTGAATGTTTCGTGTTGAGGAGTTATGTGAAGTATAGTTAGTATTTCAGTGGAAATTCCTGGCTTGCTCCTGGTGACAAGAGTCCTGCTGGCAGGGGATCAAATTCAGTGCAGACTGAATGTTTTCTGCTAGCTAACCTGGAACCTAGAAAGCAATTCCATGCTCAAGGCCTACTTTAAAAGGAAGAATTGTGTAAAGTTACTAAAATCAGGCAAATTTTATTATTTCTTAGCTTGTACTCAGCCAGTTTTAAGTTAACAAGTCCCGATTGTAAGTGATCTCAGAGGTAGATCTCTGCAGGCTCTTGGCAGTCAGGGGAGAGGGATGGGCTGCTCCTGGGCATGAGCAGAGCAGTTGGTTTCTGAGTTCTTATCCAAGCATCCCTCTGGGAGCAGCTACAAAGCTGCAGAGCAAAGCTTCAGGTATAAAACCCCTTGAGTCCCTTTCCCACTTCAGGAAGGTGATTATGGTATGAAGGCTCATTCTTTACATCCTAGTATTGCTCTGGTTAGCTGTGAATGGGTCATTCCCATGCAAGGGTAAGAAAGAGGTCTTCCTCCCACTCTTCTGTCCTGGCGCCTGTGTAGATGGCAGTGAGAGTGCATGGCTGGGAACAGGCACAGGGATGCTCCTGCCAGGCTGCTTAGGTTTAAGAAATTGCCAGGACTTTGATGATAGAGATAAAACAATTTAAGGAGTTGCTGCCATATATCTGGATGCCCTTAAAGCTACTCTATCCCATGCAAAACCAGGACACTAGAGAGCCCATTTCAGTGCCCAGTGAACCTGGTAAGATTAAACCTCAACTGTTGCCAATATATGCCAATCTGTCTGACATTGCACTGAACTCAGTTTAGTAGTTCTCACAAGGATACCCATGACACATAATCTTTATGTTAAAGTCAGTAATTTCTTAAATTGCTTAGCTAAATCTGCATAATTCTTACTGTAATTCTGATGCTTCTTAGACATGAAACTAATCATTAAAGAAACAGATCCCGTTTACAAAGTGCATGGGGACTGATGATCAAAGTTGGTAAACTTATGTGTCTGTCTGATTACAAAGATTTGTCTATGAACACGTTTAAACTGACAGCAGATGTAATTATTAGTAAGCAGTAATATAATAACTGTGACATTCTTTATCCATACTCAAGTGATGAGGGAACAAATGGTGTTTCCTCCCAAGTCATATGGAAGCATATCTCTACAGTTTCCCTGTAAGCTATGTGTCATCTTTGCCGTTGTCTGTAATGCATGTGGCAGGAACTTCTAGGTGTATTTGAATAAAAAATGTCCAGAGAATGTTATATTTTAAGGTCGTAATTCTGTGGTGAGATAAGAATGAGGAGGATCTTGGGCTTCACTGTGTTGCAGCTGGAGGAGTGCTGCCGTGCTGGGAAGGGAATGCAGCACTGATCTGGTCAGGTCTGATTAAGCAAAAGCAATCAGGAGATGGCATAGCACAAAAGTGTAATTTTAAATCATTCTTGTGTCTTGGGTAACGTGTATCACTGTTGTACAACAGATTGTAGAGCTTGTGATTGAAAAACATTGCTCTTAAGTCTCACTGAGACAGCTATGCAGTTTACTACTCCCACCAATTTTTTCTCCCCCGAAGTGCTGAGTATAACACCAGAGTAAATGCATTTTGATAATCAATTTTAGAAGCTGCTGCTCTTGTTTAGTAGACATAATAGGAATATAGAATTAATAGGGCAAATATTAGATCTTTTGAATTGAGAATGAAAATTTGGATTTGAATTAGCTTCTAGTAATCTGATTCATGATTTGATCACAAGGTGTTGCTCTGTGGCAGCAGAAATGGGGTGATTTTCCTGAAATTTCAAAGCCGTTTAGGTAGAACTTAATTCCTGGCTATTGGCTGACCTGTGGCCAATATAGGATTTATTTTCAAGCACCTTTTGTTCTGTCTGTTACTCTTTATTACTCCTTTTCCACTGGCAAGGAAAATGTTTTAGCCTGTTGCTTTCCTCTCTTTGAGATCACTGGGGAGCTGTAACCACTTCAAGAAGAGTTACAGAGCAGAATCAAAGATTTATGTACTTGGATAAAGTATGTTAAAATGCACTTGTATATGTGTAGTCATGCTAGTATTATCATACTGTAATTTCTCCTATAACTTTAAGATCTTTTAATGATTTTTTTAAAACTATATATTAATGAATAGTTTGTAAGACAACATGAGAAAAGTTACAAAAAACCTAATTTTCAGGCCATCCTGAAACCATTATAACTTCTCCTCTAAAAAATATGTAGCTCGTGCAAAGACATTTGACATATAGATCCAGGATATCTATTCTATCTTATTCAGGGTATCAGTCTTAAAGTGTTTTGATGCTTTTGGGTCTCTAAGGAGTGTTCTGTGCTTTATCAGGTGAGTGAAAATGTTATTCTTTAACTTAGCAACATTTTTTCTGATCTTTATTACTATTAATAAAAAATGCTATATCAAATCGGAATGGTGGGTGATCTATACCTTGAAAGGGGAGTGAAATTTCCCCTTTTATGTCCAGAGAAATATATGCGACTATTTTGTTTGTGCAGTTACCTAGTATGAAGTTAAGCAGGTTTTGCAACCATGAGTGCTCATTTATTGGCATTTTTCTGTCTATTGTACCCTTTGAGAAACTGTGTCTGCATAGTGTATATCTCCCATTCTCCAAAGTTTTCTGTGTCTTAAGTTTTGAAATAAGCTGTTGGATGGTTCTCCACTGCAAGAGTTTTATCCCCAGCTCAGTTCAAAAACTAGAGATCTCTGAATTTTCACCAGCTATATCTCTACATCCTTGTTCTTTGAGCAGATTTTTAAACAAAACGCTTCATTGCACATCTTTTGACTTTTTACAGGTGATGTATCACCCATCAGCATGTCTCCCATCACTCAGTCACAGTTTATTCCACTTGGGGAAATCCTTTGCCTGGCCATCTCAGCAATGAACTCTGCCCGAAAACAAGTCACACAAGAAGCACTAATGGAGCACCTAACCACCTGCTTCCCAGGTAACCGGTCATTAATAAATCATGGGTCAGATGAGCACATGTCTGCAAAAGGGCAGTTAAAGAATCCTCAGTACCTTCTGGATGGGAATATTGACTAATCCTGACATTCTAACCAAAAGTAAAAGGAGACATTAGCATTCTAATCTTTATTCTTAAACCTATGGAGAATTGAGTTCTCTTTGATAAGACCATTCATGTGAAATGCATTTTGCAGGGCAAATTCCTGAATTTATGTAAGTAATAAAAATTACTTGGGGTACTAAACAACAAAATATTGGCTGTTTTCTTTCTTCAGATGGTATCAGAATAAGCTTGTTTGTGATTTTTCTCACAAAAGAACCTTTTTTATTATCATAGCCAAAGGAGTACAGGGCTTCTTTAGTAGCTGTGGAGAACAAAGCATGATATGTCACAGCCAGAGCAAACTCATTTCACCTTGGGGCTTTCAAGCCCCTTGGAGCTAACTCGTAAGAGTTCTGTTGACATCATTCAACCAGTTCAAGTGTCACTGTCCAATCTCTGAAGAGGTAACCTCATGGAGGTCTCTGTAGAGACCTCCCTCTTAAAGACCAGGTTTCTCACACAACTGCACGTCTTCCTTCAGCTAGGACAGGCTCTCAATGTGTGGCCTGATGCAAGTAGTAGAGTCCAGTGACAATGATGTGCTTGCTTCAGGGGGAGGTTATATTTAAAGTGAAAGGACTGTGTCAGCCTACTTTCCAGGAGTTCTCAGATCCTTCTTGGACACAGTTCTGGTTTTCACTTCTGTATTGCCCTTGCTTGAAAAACAACAAAATAAAAGACAACTCTCTCCATGACTAAAACGGAAAGCTTTGGGGAGCCATAGGGACACTTGCTATGTTCACAAATGCTGGTGTACTGTTCAGAAGATATTCTTGTTAGCATTTGGTAATATTTATCAAATGGTAAATGGAAAATGTCTTGGATTAAAGATACTGTAACATCACTAAAAGGGAACCCTGTAACAGGAATGTACTCTTGAATATGCTGCTTCTGTACTGGCCATCTGTATGTGGAGTGGGTGAATCATGCAAAATGCATCTTGTAGAGACCTTTACATTGAGGTGCTAAACACTGGGCAGAGGTCTACTGCTCAAGAGAGCAGAACTTTTTCATTTGTGCTTTCTATAATCCTGGGCAAGATGTTTACCTGTTCTGCATCTGAGTTTACAGTTCTCTAAAGTAGTTGAGAAACTTCTCCATGGTACCTATTTTATAGCTGTAAACAGTAGCTAATTAAAAATGCTTCAGCAGGAAAACTACTGATGCATCTGTCTCATCTAGGCAGCCTAACCATAGCCATGTTTTGATGTCTGGAATTTTTTTTGCTTACATTTCAGAGCAAGAGTTACTTAAAGCCTTGAAATTTACATGTCTTCTGCTAAAACCAGTACTAAGTTCTGACAATTTAAAATATAATTCTCAATTGAGAGCTGTGTTTGGAATAAACAGTTCAGTCTGACATTTAATAATTGCACTTTGGAAAAAATACTGGAAGCATATTTTGTAAATACTGGCTTTCACTCCATATTTGTAGTTTTGTTTATCAGGCTGATTTTGAAAATAGTGATAAAAATTGTAAGGGTTAGAATGCAAAGAAGGTGAAGTTCACAGTTGTAAATATTTTAATTCATTTTGACGATTTTTTTTCCAACTTATCTTTTCTATGTATGCTATGTACAGAAGAATTTCATAGATTGCAAGTATTTTTTCATTTATTCTATCAATATTTTTATATAAACATTGTTGCATGGTGGAAATGATAATTTATTGGTGACATCCCTTGAGTTTCCTGGGAGCATGATTATCAGTTCACTTGGTGTGTTGTGCTATTCTTGTTAGACAGAACCAAACATGAAAAATAATTCAACTGGCTGGATTATTTTGTAGACATAGCTCAGACGAAGCCTGAGGCAAGTTAGCACATAGTCTCTTGCTGCCTTTTTTTTTTTCCACTAGCCATTAACATGTGAATTTCTCAAGTCTGAGATTTTTTAAAAAAAAAGAGCCTCACTTTCCAAAATGTAGAGAAAGTTATTTGAAGAAAAAAAAATCCACCCTTTGTTGACCAATTTTTCCCTTCTCTAGAGAAATGCCTTTCTCTTCCAGCCACGACATGTTTAACATAGCAAGCATACATGTTCTCAGTGTATGAGGATTATCCAAAAATTTTCTCCTTTCCAACAAACAGAAATTCTTGTGCTGACACTCTTCACTTTTCTGCCCAAACCCCTCTAATAAATCAGCTGTAGCTTTTCAAGCCCTGGTATTCTTCGTGGCTATTGAAAAATATCTCATGTGCTCTCATATTCTGATAGTTTATTTTTCCTAACTAGGTGCTGATGCTCTGGGGGAGAGAAGAGCATTACCACTGTAGATGTGTCTGTTATTATCACATAACCTCTCCCTATCTCTTCCTGTAGCAGCGCTTGTCTGCGTGTGTTGTTTGTGCCGTAATGAACAGATGCTTCACCACATTTCATGGTGTAGATAAATTTCCTAAGACCCCAGATGCTATTCTCAAAAGTGCCTAAGAATAATAAGCATTTTTCCTCAGTGCAGGGTCTTACAGTTGCTGTCTAGCCATCTAGTTTGCTGAGCCATTGTGCAGGCATAAATCTGGGCCATGGCTCTATCTGAAATAAGGTATGCTAATTATTTATAACATCACATAGCAACCACTCCTCATCTTTAACTAGTATTTCATGAGCCAATCAGAGTATTTCTTTTATCCCTTGTTAAGCCTTAGCATCAGCTCAGGAGAAAATCATTTTAGCAGATTTAACACCATTTAAGTACTACTTCAGATGTATTTTTCATGTATTTATTTTATTCAAAAAGTTTGTAATGATAATTCACATCTTATTTGTGGTTTTTGTTATTTGTTGTGTTTTTAAAAAAGCAAGAGGGCTGCTCCTGCACGTGCTTCCATTATTCTAACTTAGAATTAAACAATGAGATGTTTGTACAGCCCTACTTTGTAATTTATTGACCATGGTTTAAATCCCATACATTAAATGTAAGTCTTTGAAATCCAGTATGAGGAGCTAAGAATGTAACCCCTGTTCTGTGTTTGGCAACCATACCCTCTTATCTGTATGAACCTGGACAAAGAAAACATCAAGCCTTAGTCTGTGCTGCCTTTAGTAAGGATATTGGTCTTTTTTTTTCCTCCCCAATTTTGTCCACATACATGTTTAAATAATTTTAAGACATTCAAAATTTCAGTGTAGAAAATACTGGTGTATTGGACTAGGTTGCTTTGGAAGCAAGCAGTTTTCTGAAAGCTGGCAAATTCCTCTGACAATCACCTTTAAAACTTCACTCTTTAAATATATGAAATATATGTATAGCACTTAAAAGAAGTGTCTTACATTAACTGAGTTCACTCTAGGTCAGTGTTCTTTGTGAGCAGCATACAAGACATAATCTTCTGTCTGGAAGCTCAGTGGATGGCATAGTAGACTCTCTTGAGATACAGAAAATGTACATGTCTGATGATTCAGTGTCCAGACAGTTTCTGCTTTTGAATTATTAAACCACTACATAATCTTAAATAACACCACTGCTGTCATGCAATATTTTAGAGTCTAGAGTCTCTGAGCTACTGGGTTTTTTTTTTCTTTGTTCCTATTTAATGCAGGAAGGGAGACCATAAGGAGACTTCTGAATGCAAGGGGACAGGTTGTGTATAGACATTATGTGGGCAGATTGCTTTAAAGAGGAAAGTCTTGAGAAAGCCAAGAAATCTGTATTCACTCTGTATCCCACTGTTCCTTTTTTAATGTCATTGCTCCTGTCTGCCATACAGGAAAGCCTAAGTTGAGTTTTGGTCTGTTTCTGCTTTTGTAAGTACCTAAAAGAGCTTGGAATAAAACCCATAGCTGACAATGCTGAGCTTCCAAGATCTGCATCTGCTGTCTTCACTGCTGGCTTAGTGAACCACAGCATGGACTGTATGCTGGGAGTGATAAAAGTGATAGTCTTCAATTCCAGAGAGAAGGCTGACACGATTAACTTTATAGCATCATTGACTGCCAGGCATGCTAATTTTTTTTTCCTTGGTGTTTATCTGCACGTTCTCCATTCACAGGAGTTACTCAATTAATGTAACTACTGTGCATCCAGTGTTTAGAGACTCACCCAACACACTGTAGCTCTTATGGTTTACTGGGTGAAAAATACATATTGTTATTTTTACCATGTATTTGCAGTGCATTTTTGCCTAAATTGGTGTAAAACATCAGCACATCCATTTCAGTCTCTTTCCCTAGCTTTTCTCTAAGCTCCCAGGAGAAATACTTTCATCCCTTTTATTTTTGTTGTGATGTTTTTGAAACAGTTTGTTAAGAAAAGTCTTTTAAGTAAAATAAGGATGAAGAACCAAGTTCTCACTAAGGTAAGTACGTGTTGAAGAATTTACCTGTAAGCTTCTGAAAAGTGCAATGGATCGGGCAGGTTATTCATGTAGAGGCAGGAAGAGAGGTTGGCTATTGCAGAGCAGGTGCACCTGAGTTGGACCATGGTTGGACCCTGCAGTGCATATTCAGCACAGGATGGAGAAACAAATGAATTTTGCGGTCATCCATGTCTTGTCATGATGCAAATCATAATGTCCAAGGGGTGGCATTGCCCAAGCAAGCATAGCAGCTCCACTGCAGGAATGAAGAGTTAGATGACCACTGGTTGTTAAGGGGATGAAATCACTCTTCATGTTCCTGTGTACTATCGAAAGCCCATGCAGAGGAAAGACTGCTCTGCCTCACAATCCAGAGGAAGCTCACCATATTGTTTACTTCAGTCCAGAGAGATTCAGAATTCTGGGCTAGGGAGGAGTAGTCCTGTTTTTCCCCAGCTCTCTGGGTTTCAGCTTTTCCCCACCTGTTGCTGTTTCTGGCATGTTGACTCATCCAGAGGTTCTGAGGGTTTTTGTTACTCTCTCTCAGATTATTACAGGAATTCTGGACCACCTGCATGAAAAGGGGAGAAAATGCAAGCTCCTGATTCTCTGTATTTTTTTCTAATTTTTGTTCTCATTTATGCTCTCAAATTATATCCTATCTTGGCCTCTCACTTCCTGCGTCCAAAGTGGCCCCAGTATTTCAGCACTATGGACTGTGCTGACCACAGTATAATGAAATATATAAACTCTATCCCAGTCAAAACCAGCACATGTCCCTGTGTACTTCTTGCTGGTGCCTTCTGTGTTCCAAGTGCTTTCACTTGTGTCCATGTTGTTCCTAACCTTTTGCTGTTTCTATTTTAAGATTTTAGTTATGGGTATGAGTAGTATGGTCACGTCACTAAGTTGAAACAACACTCAAAGTCAGACATAAGGATATTTACTATGTTGCCTGCAACCCAGTTGCAAGAAAGAGAATGAGTTGAGGAATTAGCACAATTTTTCTTGCTGCTTTTAATGGGTGTTGCTGTCACAAGGAGATCAGTGAGCTTGCAGGCTCCAACCTTTGACGTGTTGGAGAAGAGTTGGTGAGCAGACACTATGTGCTACTGGAGATACTGTGTTTGTGGCAGGTATCCCGGCTGAGATTTCTCAATGAAAAGTTTTTGTAAAAAGCATATGCTTCACTGAAACGTTTTTGCATGCATTGAAATTCTATTCTTCAAGACAGGGTTTGACTTGTCAAGGTCCTGACCAACCTGATCTAAATTGGCCAGGATTTGAGTAGGGGTGCTGACCAGATGAATTCATGAGTTCTTTTTCAACCTAAGTTGCTCTCTGATTCTTTTTTTTCCCCCTAAATTACTTCTGTTTAAGAGAAAACTTAAGACCCAGAATAAATATATTAATCTTTTCAGTTTGAAATAGACCATCCAAACCTTTTAAAAAAATGTCTCTAGTTCTGAAAATGTAAACCAGACTAGTACTCAGGAGTAAAACACATTTTATTTAAACAAAATATATTGATTGAAGATAGCTTTTTCCACTGATAACTTGGAAGCATTTTAATTTTTTTATTCAGCATAAACAGAATTTTTTAAACTAGTTTGTGAACTAAAGTTCTTGTTTCCTTAGCTCTAGATGGAACTTACTCCTAGACACAACATGCAACTTAGTGTTTTATCTAATAAAGTATTGAAGGCTTAGTCCAGCACCTCTGAATCCAGCAGGGGTGCACTGGTAGTGGGAAGGATCTGGCTCACAATGCCAAGTCTACCATATGCCATTGATGCAGAGTAGTCATACTTGTCCCTCTCTCAGTATGCAATACACGCACTTAGATAGTGTCCCTCATATCTCACATGAAAGATAAGCAACATTGAGAAGCAAAGTTTTGGGACCTAAATCTGTAACTTCTTAATTAATCTGTAACTTAATCTGTGACTTAGCATAATGGAAAGGTCTTTCTGGGTAAGACGAACTGTATCATTCAGGATGTCTCTGTTTTGGAGCAGCTGATGTAGTTGAAATGTATTTTAATGGGAGAGCAAATCAGTTAAATCAGGATTGTGATAAAGGGACAGTTTGAGGAACTGCTTTTTTTTTTTTTTTCTGTAAAGTATTCTGTGGAAAAAGCAGCTTAGGCATCCAAAATAACAAATAACTACTGTTTTATATGTGACAAGGCATTATGAGAATAGTTCTGGTGAATTTGGATATAAATACTTAGTTGGAAGAGGCATAAAAGTAGAATATTTCCCCTGACACTCTGATTTTCAGTGATTCCATCTTGTAGCTTAAGGTCACCTGCACACTGGAAGTGACTAGAAGTTCTCTTGGGGTTTTTTTTAGCACTTTATTAATGGCCTCCTTTCAATTTAATTAATAATTGATATGTCTGAAGTGTAGGAGGTAAGTGGAGAAATAAACAGAGAAGAGAATGCCTAACAAAATGCTTTACTGGAGTTGTTTGTTCAGCATATTCCAGCTTGCACATTGGAAAAAGTAGCTTTTTACTGGGGAAGGGGAAACCAGAGAGTCCTACACAGTTTTGTGCACTTCCTGATATGTGTTTACTGTCATTTCTAGGAGTTCCAACACCCAGTCCAGAAATCCTTCGGCATACTTTGAATATGCTTGTACGGGAGAGGAAAATATACCCAACTCCGGATGGTTATTTCATTGTAACCCCGCAGACTTACTTTATAACACCATCTCTCATAAGAACTAACAGTAAATGGTACCATTTGGATGAGAGGATACCTGACAGGTCTCAATGTACCTCTCCACAACAAGGAACTATAACTCCCTCCACCTCGGGATGTGTCAGGGACCGAACACTACCCAAAAACCACTGCGACTCCTGCCATTGTTGCAGAGAAGACATGCACAGCATGCATGCATCTACCCTACAGAGGAAATCAGCAAAAGACTGTAAAGACTCATACTGTCCTCCTTCATTATGTCAGGTCCCACCTACTGAGAAAAGTAAAAGTACTGTCAATTTTTCATATAAAGCAGAGACGCTCACAAAGCCTAAGGATGTAGAAAAGCAGTCTAAGAAATTTGGACTCAAATTATTCCGATTAAGTTTTAAGAAGGATAAGACTAAACAGTTGGCAAACTTCTCTGCCCAGTTTCCTCCAGAGGAGTGGCCACTGAGGGATGAGGACACCCCTACCACTATACCTAGGGAGGTAGAAATGGAGATTATTAGGCGCATTAACCCAGACTTGACTGTGGAAAATGTCATGAGACACACTGCACTAATGAAAAAACTTGAAGAAGAAAAAGCTCAACGAAGCAAAGCAGGATCTTCAGCTCACCACAGTGGGCGAAGTAAAAAGAGCAGGAATCACAGAAAGTCTCATGGGAAATCGAGGTCTCACAGCAAGACCCGGGTGTCCAAAGGAGACCCATCAGATGGCTCTCATTTGGATATACCTGCTGAAAGGGAGTATGAGTTCTATGATCCCTTGACTCGATCCCCACGGGAAGGTTGTTTTATAATAGAACACAAGGGAGATAATTACATAATGCACAGCAATCCTAACATGATTGAATCTCACTTTCCCATGACACCAGAGTGGGATGTATCTGGTGAACTGGCCAAAAGAAGAACTGAAATGCCTTTCCCTGAACCTTCCAGGGGAAGCTCCCACTCCAAGGTCCATCGGAGCCACAGCCATACACAGGATAGAAGATCAAGGAATGAGCGATCCAGTAAGGCTAAAGAAAGGTCTAGATCCATGGATAACTCCAAGGGACCTCTGGGTTCAGCTACTTTAGGCACACCTGAAGATATAGGTGAAGGCTGTAGCCCAGATGACCAAACAACTAGCCAAACCTACATTGATGATAGTACTTTAAGGCCATCTCAGTCTCTCAGTCATCAAAGGGCTCTGATTTCATCTGCAAGCTACAAAGAGACTTGCATCCCTGAAATAGCTGGTGGCGGTGTAGAAACCCCCAGTTCTTGTAGCTTATTGGAACAAGGCAAGCCTACAGAGAATTTGCCGTCATATAGTGAGCTCAACTCCTGCACTACAAAATCTGCAGTTGATGACTATTTTCAGTGCAACACATCAAGTGAGACTGTGCTTACTGCTCCATCACCACTGGGAAAGAATAAAGAGGATCATGATACATTAACAGGGACAGATGGGCTAAAAAAAATGACTCCCACAGAAAGACAGTCTCAACATATTGCTAGGGAGCCTGGGGTGCACAAGGAGGAGTCCCCAAAGGGCCCAAGCAGTGGTTCAGTGATTGCTGGCCAAACTCCAGAGGTGATTGCAAACGGGCGGCTGGTTCAACACCATAGTGCTGAATCAAGCAGCCTTGATAAAAGGAAAGAAATATTTAGCAAGGACACACTCTTTAAGCCTCTGCACAACACTCTTTCTGTGAATAGTTATCATAAATCTAACACATCTCTGCTAAAGCCCCACCAAAAGACCCCCTCTGACACATTGCCAGTCAGATGTGAGAAACTTGAACAAGCGATGGTAACCTCAGTCACACAAGTCATGCCTGTTTCTCAGAGACAGCAGGAGACAACTGGGAACCAGGAGGCCTCCTTTGACTACTACAACGTATCTGATGATGATGACTCAGAGGAAGGAACCAACAAAAATGCCGAGGAAGAAAAGAACAGGGATGATGTTGGTACGATGCAGTGGCTCCTAGAGAGAGAAAAGGAAAGGGATCTGCAGCGAAAGTTTGAGAAGAATCTTACTCTTCTCACCCCAAAAGAAACAGAAAATAGCAACAACCAGAGAGCCACCCACTCAGCCCGCCTGGACAGCATGGACAGCAGCAGCATTACTGTGGACAGCGGGTTCAACTCTCCACGGTAGGACTGTCACATTCATTGCAGCTTTACAGACTAGGAAGTTCCATTTGTGGTTTTATGAGTGTGTGATATTGGTGACAGAGTGTAGGGCTGTATTTAAAAATTTCACACATTTTCAGACAGTGTTTTCTATAGCTCTGGAATCCTCTATTCAGATGTGTGGGTTTCCCACCATACAGTAAGAAACCAATGACCATTTGCAGCACTGACTCTGTATTAGTTAATTTTCTGTTTGCTGAAAACCTCCCTGTATCCTTTTTTTTCTGTATTAAACTTGTGTTTGCTTTTAGAATAAAAGGGATGAGCTGCTGTAAACTCTTCCCTTGCCTTTCCCTCTAAGATACCATCAACAAGACTAATGGAAAGACTGGGCATGACTAGGTGGCATAATCTTTGGCTCAGGCAAGAAGAAAAACAAATTACTGTTTTGCGTTTAGGCTTCCTTGTTTGTTTTCTTCAAAAATTTTGGAAGTGTATCTAGTCACCATTCCAAACTGGTGAGCCTGGAATAGCCACTCCCCCTACAAGTTAAAAGAACTCAGGATATTTGAGCTTCAGATCTGACTTAACACTGCTAAGAGAGAGGTGCCTTGTCTAAGATACTTGGGAAAAAAGTCCAGATGTTTGCGTGTGGTGGTGCTGGTTAGTAACTACTATTCCAGGGATTTTGGGCATCATGGAAGTCTCAGTGTGCTAGAAGTCTTACAAGTGTAGGGAGGAGAGAGTTGGTGCATTCCTTGCCCTGGAGATTTCACAAGTTCATTTCCAGGTTAAGAATCCTTTACTTGAGCCTTCTTCCTTGTCTCTCTGACCTTTGGCAGTCCCAGGTCCTTGATGGAATGGAGCTTGACCAGTTTCGTTTGGCTTGCATAGCAACTCATCAGAGTTCAGAACAATGACTCTAAGAGCACAGAAATAATATACAGTAGTAGTTCTTTTAGAGTGTCTTACTTAAGCTTAAATTATTTATTGCCTGTGTTTAAAAATAAAGCCCCCAAGACTGATTCTGTTTTATGTGAAAAAAAAAAAAATTGGGGTTTTTTGTTTGGGTTTTTGTGTGACTTTTTAACTTTTCCCCTGTAAATGGTGTTCTTATTCCTCAGAAGTATATTAATTTTTTACATCTATAACAAAGGCTCTTAGAGAGGCATGTGAAGGATATCCTGTTTCTACATAGGACTAAATTTTATTTCCAGTTGAAGTCCTGTCACTCTGGAAGAAATTCCTTTGGATTTGATGGTTACTCCCACTTGATGTTAAGGACGAGACAGAAATTAGTGAGCCTGGTGCAGCTTGCAGTGATGTATCAAACTAGAGTAGGCATCTAGCGAATGTATAGTTTTTCTGAGTAAAAAATTTGAAAAATAATTTGAGTAAATCATACCACTAACACTGAGCCCACCCTAAAAAAGAAGCTTGAGAAGGTTTTGAATTTGTTATTGATTGTTCTGCAGATGCCTGACATCTTTCTCACATAGAACTGTTGTATGAAACTGTTGGCACTTTTCTTTTTTAAATGTGTTCTCTTCCTGTAGTTGAAGTGCTATACTTGCAGTCAGTTTTTGTGGGGGAGTACATTGTGGTTGCTTCTTGCTCAGCCTGTCTTACTCCTCAGAGTATGAGAGTCACCTCCAGGATAGGATATTGACTGCATTAAAAATCAGTTCTTTGACCACTGTTTTGTATGCTAGCTGAATATCAAACTTGTGTTTCTGATTAATGCAATGGTAGGCATTTTCTTTCCTAATTATTTACACAAAGGCTAAAACTTCTGTTATGTTAAACTTAGCTAGCAAGAAAACAGGATATGGTGAGCATACTGGATTTAGTGCTGCTATACTACTTTGTTTAGATCAAAAGGGAAACAGATGAGCAGCTTTCAACAATGTTTGTGTTCCACACATCCTTTTTTTTAATTTTACTGTTTACTTATTAACAAATACCGTTTTTTGGCAAGGCCACATAAAGTAAGCTTAAAAAAAACCCAACCCAAAATATTCTGTAGTGTATTTTGGTTTGTAAGACCAGCATATAGTAAGATTCACCTAGGTCTGACAGTGTCTTTAGCAGATGGCTGGGGAAGAATAGAAGAACAGGTTGTGCATATAGTGATGTTCCACAGTATATTCTTCTGGCCTCCACTGATGATGTAACTCTGCTTCCTGAGGTGGGGTGGTATCTTTTCATTCAAACTGAAGTGTGCAACATTGTTTGGGGAACCAAAATTACCAATTATAAAAGAAAAAAATATATTTCTAAAGTCTTATAAATTGAAAAAAGGACAATAAAAAAGTTTAGAAAGAAATGGCTGTAGTTAAAGAGATTTGCAATGGTCATATGACTTCCAAAGTATCTGTGTGCAAAATGTGTGAACATATTAATCACCATTGGGAGAAAAACCTCACAGTATTTTGTGCATTGCTTTTATGCAAGTTATATATAGTAGATGTTAGCTGTCAAGATTAATTTTATTCCTTTATTTTTAGAGCTAATATAATACTGTTGCTCTTTCGTCACCTAAAGAAAGCTAATTTTGGCATTACTCTGCATGCAAAATTTTCAATGCAGTTTTTACATATACATGTTGTAATGGTCAGTTTGTAATATCAGAGTTGAGCATGTTTGAAGATTTGGAATTGCTGGTCCCATAAAGAATGATACAATACTAAATAATCTCTGAAAACTAAGATTTGCATCTATTTTCATTAAAAAGCAGAGGTAGAGGAATCAAAAAATGAGCAAGAGAAGTGCACCATACATCACTGCATCTCACAGAAATCATTTACTATGTGTGTCACCCGTCATAGCTCTTTGGAACTATGGACAGTAAGAGTCAATCACTGGCAGAAGAATATCAGTACCATTTTGACCAGTTTAAAAGATCTATGAGAGTTTTCCTAAAAGCCTCATTGATTTTCCAGACTCAGTCAGTTTAAGATTATTTAAATCTGCCCTACAGCTAGGAAGAGGATTTTTTCCTTCCCCTATGCCATGCACTGACACATTTCTCCCCTGCCACATCTAAAGCTGTGCATTCCTACTCTTCCCCTGATGCTAGCACTAACCTTTTTCTTTTTCCTTAGGGCTAGTATTTAACTGAGAGCGGTCCCTGATCTGTCTGGCTGCCTGCAAGGCTTAGTCAGGGAAGCAGCAGAAACATGTGGCAGGGTCAGGTCCACACAAGGCAGGGAAGAGCTGCCCCTTTCAGTAGCAGGTAAATTTAGGTTGACTTTAAACTGACTATGAAACTTTTGTCATTAGTATCCTTGTTTCTAGTGCTTATTTAACAACTGCATTGAGTCCTCTAAATGTATTCTGTAAACATCTCCATAGCAAGTGATGATGTCATTTTACAAAGAAGTAGGCGTACAGGTGAAGGATACATAACCAGGGGGCTGTTTGAAAGCAAATCTGTTTCTGTACAGGCACACATTATTTGGAGATCAAAAATTATTTAATAGTGTAAAGACAACAAAAAGAGTAGTACTGGTAAAACTAGCCTTAGCATGTCATGGCCGAGTTTTTTAAAAGCTGTAGACTAAAATACAGGCTTCTCTGCATTCATAATTAGATGTATTGTTAAAAGGCTTAATCTTTAAAAGTGTTCAGTGTCCTGTCACTCTTGTGGTTAAACGATATATTAGAACTAAAGGAACATTGTCCATTTTCTGAATGAAATAGCAGCACTAGATGTTGTTCAGGGCAAGATCACAGACCAGGCAGTTAAGATTTCTCATTGACTTGGTAAGTTGCAATTATTTCAGTTGTAAAGCAAAATTGAGGTGTTGCATTTAGAAGCATTGTGGGTTTACTGGAAGGTAAAACTTTTATATAATATTTTGTGTACAAAAACATAGGTAGAAGAGGAGACAACAGAGGATGCTGTGTTACAGGATTGCTGTCCTAGCTCTGCCTAGTTCACAGAGCTGATTTGATGAAGCTACTTTGCAAAACTGTACCAGTCTGGAAAGAAAACTAGCACATTCCAAGTGCAAGATGGAAGCTATTTCCTTGGGTGAAAAATCCAGATGCTTGATATTGGTTCAGCTTACAGTTTGTGTGAAAGTTTCAGCTGTGCTTAGTGCTATACCTGTGTTATGGTATGATGACTGCTGAGCACCTCTGGGACGCGTTTTGGAGGAACATATGTGTACTGTCAAAAAGAGATGATTCATTGATGTGACATTACATGCAAACACAGGAAACCTATTATAAAACACTCTATTCTCCTTTCCTGTCTGGTCAATAGATATATAGGCATGTCATATGTGAGTGTGTATATATATTTCTTTTCCGTTCCAGTACTCGTGAGAGCCTGGCATCCAACACTTCAAGTATTGTTGAAAGCAACAGACGTCAGAACCCCGCTCTGAGCCCTGCACATGGTGGCGCAGGCCCAACCTTCAACTTCCGAGCCACTGCAGACCCACCCACGAGTGAAGCTGAGAAACTGCAGAAACCTGGTAACTGCCTGCAAGCTTCTGTCACTAGTGTCTGATAGTCAGCCTGCCTCAGATCGTCTGTCTCATCCTATATAGCAAAGTTTACGACACTGGGACTCATGTTTACATCTTCGGGGAAAAATAAAACAAGCATCTCAACCACAGTTTTAGTGTTTACTTAAACTGTGCTGCTATGTAGACTAGGGGCAACAAAGAAATCTTTATTTCAAGGTATTGCTTTTCACATTTGCGGCTCTGTAGCAACAGAATAGCAGTAGGGATAATATGTACACTTTTTGCTTCACTTAATTGTAACTGAGCACATATATGAAAGTCTAGACACTGTAAGTGTAATCTGCATTTTCAATGTCCATGCAGTTGCCAACTTCATTTAAAAAAAATGCCACAGATGTGTGATGCCCCTGGTCAGAGGCTAAACTCTGCTACAGAGTTCATCATTTTTTTCTTCAAAAACTGAGCCACTGCTGAAAGTACCGAGCCAGGATCACCATGAGGAAAAACAATGCCAAACATGACAAGTCATGACCTCAGCTCTATATGTGAATTATTAATACTGATCAGTCATTTTCACTGTGCATTTTTGTGACACAATTTTATGAATACCTGGTTAAGCAAGTAAAAGGAGGTTTGGAGTTTGTTTTGATTTGCTTTTTTTCTAGATATGGAGGGTGGGTAGGGAGGCGGCTCCTCCTTTTGTTTCAAAAATATGAGAGATGTTTACTTAATGAGACTTGCTACTTGACCTTCCATAGTCACCAGTGAGGAGGTGGGCCTCTGCAGAGAGGGGGGAGTGGGGAGGGGAGGGAAAGACGTAACTGTCATGGAGCCACAATGTGGAGTGACACAAAATATATTAAATGTCTTCAGTATAATTCACATATTTTAAAAATAATCTAATTCTTGTGTCACTTCTGGTATTGCAACTTGCCATTAATATAGGAATCAGGATAACTAATTTCTTGAAACAAAAATATCCTTTATGATATAAATGACAAGTATGGCCTGAAGAATTGATTTCTTTCTAGTGGAAGGACATAAATCTATTTTATGTAGCTTATTAAATAGAGTGCCTAAATTAGGCTATTAAAAATAGCATACAGTGTAATGATTATCAGAGAACAAAATTTAGAGAATTATAAACTTCTGGCCTTTTTATTCAGTGGATGTTATTTGCAATTTAGCATTTTATGGACATGTTTGATTTCTAGAAATTCAATGTGTCCACTTGGTTTGCAGTAGAAATCTGAGTCCTGCAGGCACAGTACATCCTAAATGCTCTCCCTAAAGTGTTACTCCAAGTAATTAGTACTATGCTAATTATTGCAGAGTAAATTCTACAGATGGTTAAACTCCAAGAGTAATTTTAGGTATAGGGTCACATTCTGCTCTGTTACTCATGCAACCTGGTAGTGCAACAAACTGACTTTTTTTATCAGAACAGATAAATTGGTGGAAGAATAACAAAGATACTAAAATGTGCAAAAGCCCAAATTGTTTCATGGAAAAGGGCCATTTACCCTGTCTAGCTCTTACAGTACACAGGTATGAACTCCAACTGTACATATTAAACCTCAGTATTTTCATCAGGTTCTGGTGACATTTATTACTCTGTATACAAAGTCATTTGAGCTTCACTTATGTTCTCTATTGTCATCAGAAGTCTTTACTGAAGATTCAGCCTTATGTTACACCATCGGATATAGTTCATTTACTTACAAAACAGCTTTCTAACTCTAGACACAATCAGTTTCCAGTTCTGTCAAGAATACCCCATCAAGGCACAGGTCTGTTTTCATTGATTTCAGTGTATAATTTCCATTTCATAGGAGCAATAAGACCTTTCAGTGCACATAAAGGAAATTATTGTGCTTTTGGTTGGTTATCAAAGTCACTTGGCCTTTAGCCTTCTGCCTTATCATACCTTCCAAGATGTGCTCTAATTACCATATAATGCTTTGCATGACGCATCTTATTATTCGATATGTAACTCCAGCCGTACTTATTCCATGCAAACTGTAGAGTCAGAGTTTTTGTGGGGAATTGTCATATACTATGCAGTGGCTGACTGTGATTTTGTTTCTGAGATGAGCTCTGACATCAGTAGTATGTATCAATTCAGTGAATAAAAATGTCGAAATGATAAAAAAAATTTACAGTGATGATCTGAAGTACTAACGGCAATATTAAAATGTGAAGAGCAGAAACAGGTTTCACCTTTGGGGAAATAATTGTTTGTCATAAGCTAATCAGAATTTGTGCAGGCAGCTGGTTGTACAGAAGACATAATTCCAACAAAATGTGATAGTACATACCTATAAACTGTATAGTATGTTATTTTCTAAAGTTCCCAGAGACCAGCAGACAACATAAATGTCATATTAATGTTGACATGGCATTGTACCAATATTAATGTGACTCTTGGAATATGGAATGTAAACAGAAGTTTCAAATAGAAACGTTCTAATCTTGATTTTTTTTTTTCCTTTTAAAATCAACAATGGAAAATAAGAAAATTCCATCTTGAGGTTCTGGTAACAAAACCACGAGAGTGGAGCTTGAGTGCTTTATGTCACCCTAATCCTTTGATGAAATCATAGCCTTGTATTATGTGGTTGCTTATCTATCATTCTTCTAATGTATCAATTTAAAGGTTTACAGAGTTAGATTAGGTTGAATCTGTGTTGTGTTCAACTGTAAAGGGTCAACACAAATCTGTCGGCATTTTGCACACTTAATATGTATTATTATAATACAACATGTTACTTTTATGGTAATTTTTTTTACACATATAACTACCTCCATGAATTTGATGAAATGCAGCAACATGAAAAGTGTATTGTACAAAGCAAGGTTAGAAACTTTGAAGCATTAGGTCATGGCGTTCTCTTGTGTGTCAAAGCTTGCATATGAAGTCATCATGTTTCCATTGCCACAATTTCCTTCTACAATGTTAAAAAGATGGCTTTCAGATGAGTCACTTAAAGACTTTGACAAGGCTGCATAATTGGGATAAAAGTGAAAGGGAGGATGAAACCTCCCATCCTCTCCCCAGTTACTGCTAAAATTTCTGCCTGGTAGAACTTGAAAATGTATTTGTAATTTAGCAAATTAGAAACATCTTCAGTCTCTGAAATATGATTGACAGTTTAGGGTTTAACAGAAGACACTCTGGGTATTTTCTTGGCAGCCTTCAGATACTTGGGGCCCTTTTCTGCCTCCATCTTTGTCAACATCAGTACACCATGGTTTCTCTGAACTGGCAAGGGTGTTAAAACAGCTCTTCCTTTAATGATATGCACTCTGGTCTCTAGATTGTGTGCATCTAAAACATTTGCTCCTATAGAAATTACCAACAGCCTTTAACTGACGTTGCTGGGAGCAGTATTAGGGTCTCTACTCGAGGTATGTGCCTGTTGTTCAAAGAACGTGGGCAAGTTTCCAAGAAAAATTAAGCTGGCTTTTGAGAAGTAGCCAGCTGCAACAAGCCACCTTTCAAGAAGGAAGAAAGAAAGATTTTTCCAAAAACCAAAGGAAGAAAGTGGCAGTTGAACCTAAGCAGATCGCATTATATAAAAATCCCGATTTATGAACACCTTTCAGCAAACCTAGTACCATTATCCTTATGCAAATTAATATACAATCATCAGTTGAGCTGATTTTGCCATTTTAAGTATTTCAGTTAAAATTTAGAAGAAATCATTAGCCATTTGACTCCCTGCACCACCGTAAAATGACTGTTATATGCGAAACAACTTTCACTCAACTTTAAAAAATAAAAATGTATTGGAAAACAAATATTTTAATGAAAACCATGGCCTAAGTGCTTGCCAGCAGTAGTCATTGTCAGAAAAGAGAACAAGGAAACCAGTATTCAGAGGCCATCATGAACACATAATACTTTGCACTTAAATCACACCTTTTTGCCTGAGGGTCTTGAAGGACTTGCCTGTGAGGTAGGCAGAGTTCACTGACCCTACTTTTTGTCTGGACCCTTTGGTAAAAGCAAAGGCTAAGAGTCTGCAGACTAACTTATTAACTAGTTGCTTTTTCGAAGTTACCGAAGTAAGTTTAACAGTTAACCAAAGTGTTTCATGTTTATACTCTGAAATTATTCTTTTGATGCATTCAGTTTATTTAAGTAAGAAACTACTTTACAGCCCTGCAGACTCTCTTGGATTAGCAGTTCCAAAAACAAGTTTGCAGTCATACAAGTACTGGCAGCAGTGGTTTTAGAAACAGTTACGTTAATTAAAAATTTGTTTTTCAAATACATTTTGCAGTGCTTTTCCCAACACAATTGTTCAAATTCTTGTGCTGAGAAAGCAAATAGCACTCCTAATCCGGTGTCATACCCACAGTTTACAATTCTCTTTGCTCTTCTGAAGAAAACTGTACAGTATTAGAGAGAAAAGTTCTATTTTTTACTAAATTCTTTTTAAAAAAAGCGTATATATCTAAAATGTTCCCCCCAGCATAAGTAAAGTGCATCATTACTGCATGAGGCACGTGCAGTGGACCCACCAAAAGCCAAGCTGGTGCTAGAAGAAAACGGGACTATCACACTTCTTTTATAGTGGCACTCTAAACGTTGGTTTCAGTTATGCGCGTGTAGATCTGGCATAACTCCCCTGATCTCCGAGGATCCGAGAGAGAGAGATGGGAATGGGTCGTTAACTCCATTGAAGCTCAGTTCTGAGCTGAGGGTTTCCGTGTTCCTCCCCCCGCCCCAAGACACTAAATGCAGAGAAGGAGCAGAAGGCCACACACCTGGCTCTGGAAGGGCAGCCTGCGCTGAGTCCCTGCTGAAACGCACAGCCACCCAGCCGGGATCCGTGACAGCCGCCAGTGTGCCCCACCTCGGAAGGGAGATTTTCCATGTGGTGCACTGCCCTCCTGTTGTATAGCGGTTAGAGCCACCCAAAGGATACCCACCCAGAAGTATGAAAGGGCCCTTGGAGTAATTGGCACAGATGTTACTTTTATGTGTGGAGGAGATTTTAAGTTTAAAGGGATCATAATTCTGCAGGTAATTTTCTGTGAGTGACTGAATGTGGCTGTTGCATTAGGTTTAAATGAGTTAATAAATGCAAGTGGGACTTACTGTATGTTAGAAGGGAGTTTTGCAGCCAAGACTGCCTTGTATAAATGTGTTTGCACTGAAAAAAAAATTAAAAAATTACTTGGTCTCTGGTTGCTGTAAAGGTCATCCAAGATGGATGTTCTGTTTATATTGTATAGTATTTCATATGAAATAATTGCAGTTCATGAAATGTCTTCCCTAACGTTACTGATTTATAACAGCACATTTGTAACATGGTTTTTATTGTGTCAGTGTACCATATTGTAAATGATGATTACTTGTCATGCTTAGTATAATAATTTAAAGGAAAAAAAAGGACAGGGATTTTTGTAAGTCTATATTTGAAAGTCCCTCCATATGGTAATATTGTGTTCATGTTGTTTATGTAGTGTTGTGTGAAATATCCATTTTGGATTGTGTTACTTTTTAAGATATTAAATAACATTTGGTTATATGTTCTAAGTGGATTCTTTGCACTCATCGGTGGTTTTTAGAGAGTATATTTATATTTCCATTTAACATGCTGGTTCTCTCCCTCACTTAGGAAACCTTGCACAACAAACCAGAAATCTCAGAAAAACAAACATCATAACAACTTGCTGTGTTCCCCTATGCTTTATAAAAGCTCTTTGGGCCATTAAGTGAGAGTGCAAGGGAGAAAATACATCTTTTTTTTCTGGTTTGGATGGGATGTGAAGTTGACAGCTGCAGGGAGTATGTGGTCTCCACAGAGTACTCAGCTGAGATGCACCCAAGCTCCAGGAAATGAGAAGTCCATTAGGACATCCTGATGCCAAGGGCAACAGGTGTCAGGTCCCTTTTTTTCTTCTCTCCATCCTCATGAGCTAAAGGAGGACCTGGTGCACACACCCAAGAGAAATGGTTCTAGCAAATTTTTTTCACATTTTTCAAGAAAGCTGATAGCCACTGATTAGAAGGGCCCAAGTGGACAATGTAACATGCAAGTGCCATTTTCCAACCCTCTACCACCACCCAGAAGAAGGTTTGGGGTCCAGGAGATCTGCCAGAGCTGTGCCATGAGAACTCCTGTTTGCCCAGGTCAGCTATGAGAATTTACAACACTTACAAGATAAAAAACAAAGCATCATCTCTTGGAAATAGGTGCTGTCTTAAGCACCTTGGCTTGTCACCTGCTAGTGGCACATACTACGACCATGCTGTTTATAGTCTTTGGTCATTCCCCTTCACCCATCTGCTTCCACTGTAATCCATCTCCATGAAATTATGCATTTTGAATTACAGGAGGGAAAAGACCCAAAGCCAGACAGGGTTTGGTTGGGGTTTTCTGCCAGCACTGACCTAGTGCCTCACACAGGCAAAGTCAGTTTTAGGTTTTGGTAAACTCAGACTTTCAAGGCCTTTCCAATATTACTGGAGAAGTCTGCAAGCACTATCTCCCCCTCACAGACAGCTTTGTTTTTGTTTCTATCCTTACGGCGTGCTTGTATTTTAGGTGCTAAATTAGGCTAATCATTCATTACCTAGAAAGAAACTACTGTTGTCCAAAGTTACCACACCTTGCACTTTAAAACTTGCTTGGAAGCCTGGCTTGAATTCCTCTTTGTACTTACTCTGCTGACAGGTAAACTGAAGATCTTGGTCAAGTGACATCTTTTTGGTGAAACATGGCCTGTAACATACTGAAAACATCTCGGGCCACTGCTTGGCTGAAGAAGTACTCTCTTGCTGTTTGGTCATGCCTTTCTGCTGAGAGTACTGAGTAGATTTACACCCCTCTGTATCTACAGATACCTTGCACCTGTAAGATAACTTCTTTGAAAGATCTTCTATCCAGATTTTTTCTCCATCAGCCTCTCAACTGTTTTTTTAGTCTTGTTTTCCTCACAACTTGCTTTCTAGAATATCCTTCTTCTATTGAATCCCCTCATCTTGTGCTTCTTATTGACATTTATTCTCCTTCAGCTTGGGGGTTTTTTTCCATACATGTTACTTGACACGAGAGTTCTGGGCCATTTCTCATCCTCCCCTCTCAAAAGGTCATCCTAATCTTAGAGTGTCTTTCTCCCACTTTTCCATTACTTTCTCTTTTTCACTTTCCCTGCTCATCAGAAAGACCTTAGAGAAGAAAAAGTAGTCAGCTGCTTCAGGATAGGTGCTCCTGTCAGTACTTCCCTTCAGACCATGCTGTTGCAGGTTTTTCATTTTAAAAGTGTTTAGGAATGTAAATATGCCCCCACTTTTTAGTCCTTTCTGTTCTCTTTCTCCTTTTGACTGCTGCTCCTGGCTTTTTTTAAGACTATGTGCTTTTCTGTCCAGCATCTCTGATCGGAGGGCTCAAAGAGAAGAACAAAACCCAAAACTGCACTGAAACATCAGGTCACATGTATCTTTCTCAGGGCATCAAGCAAGGCCTCAGGTGAATGCTTAAAAAAGCAATTTATTCAGCTGTGCTTTGCAGAATGGCTATGAACAAAGTGGCCTCTACTTACTAGCCTTTCCTAAACTGCAGGGAAGGAGCCCATGGCTCTGACACTCCTGTTCACTGTAGCTGGTACTTGAAGAGAAGGGTTTTGAGCAGTCAGAGTGATGCTGGGGCTTTGATAACTGCCTGTGGTTTTGTGTGGAGATGGCTGAGCTTGCATTTATAAGCAACTTCCTTCTATGCCTGTAGGTCCTCATGTTTAGCAAAGTATTTTTAGCCCAGCTGTCACAGAAGTGATGAATGGGGACAGGGAATGGGAAATCCCAAGTACTTTTTTTAACATCTTTTTTCTTTTCTCTCATCCTAATAAGCACATAAAACCTAACCCTGTTCTGCCAGCTATGTGAAAGTAAGCAAAGACAGTAAATAAATTTACCAGCATGACTGTGCATGCACTGAAATAGTTACGTACCTTGGCTGCTTGTTTGCATAGGGAAACCTGAAGCCTTTTGTTTTGAGTTCTCTCAATCTCTCTCCTCTTGTCCCTCTGCTTGTTGTTGGTAAAATTAGGCCAGTTGCCTTGTAAGTGCCAAAGAGGGTCACGCTGGCAGGAAGCTGCAGAAGCAGCAGCTTCCACTGTGTTCAGCGGTGTACCAGTAGTGCGAGGACGAGCAAGAGCCAGTGGCCTCTCCTATGGATATGGGCTTTCCTCATGCAGAAATCAAAAGGTACAGCAGCACTGGCACTTTAGCTGCAAGCAGGGCTGTGCTCCAGCAAGGGCTGTCCTGGTTGCCCACACGCACTATACTTTGGTTCCAGTTGCAGTCACTCAGTCTCAGCACAGATGGGCTGCACCACTTGCTGATGAAACTTCTGTACCAGAGGATGCACATCAGGAGCAGAGCCACAGCACTACAGCCTTTTTGGGTCCTATTAGCTGGGTTTTTGGAAAATGAGGACCTAAGTAATTAACTTTACAGGGCAGTTTGTGCACTGGAGGGGTGTGAATACAAACCCCATCCCATGACCCATGTACCTGGAGCCTGCTGTCGCCATGTCTCCACCATGCACACACTGCATATGCACCACTGGGCAGTGACTGCCGGGAGCACCCATCAAGACTGCAAACCTGAGGACTCAGAAATGCCAACCTCCAGGCTAGGTGTGCTGTAGGATCATGGGCAATGACAGACAAGGACAGCAGAGAGGGACATCGGACTTTCTGGCTATGGCAGTTGGTAGATGTCCCTGCCTCCACAGTGAGGTCCCCCTCTTCCCTCCGCAGTGCTGTTCCTTGCTCAGCAGCCTTGAACCAAATCCCTGGTCTCATCTTCCTCCCTGAAGAGCTGTGGGGCCCCAGCTCCTTGCTGCCACTCACCCCCATCATGGGGAGGCTGTGCTGAGGGAGAGGCTCTTCTCTGTCCACTTTAGTGCAAGCCTCTGGCTCGGGCCCAAAGTGAACCTGCCAGAGAAGTCCTGTTTGGCATCCAGCTGCTGCAGTTTAACGTGCTTCTCCGTGACACAAGCTGGTGTTGACTTTCAGATACTTGTAACTGGTCCAGCTGCAACGCTCACCTAAAGCATGACCCTGTCAGAGCTCAGTAAAACAGTAACCATCTTTTTTGTTTTTCCTCTTCTTTTTTAACCTCAAAAATGCAGTATGTTTTTTTCCTTTCTTCTAAAGGAGTGCTGGAAATTCCCAGGGAATTCTGGGTTGAGGCAGAGGTCAGATGAAATCTGTGGCAGAAGCATCAGGGCAGGCACCACGAGGAGGAGAGGGGCAGGAGCCACTTTGTCCATCATGATGCAAGTGCAGGAGGCCACCCTGGTAACCAGCCTGAGGAACAGAGGTGCCAAGTCCACAGAGGGACCCCAGCTGGAGCCCCGTCCACTTGCCTTGCTCCATGGAGAAGGAGGACACATCCAGCACACGAAGTAGAAAAGGAAATCTAAAAAGCTCCTCAGCTCTATTGTTCTGCTGTCCCATGGCTCCTGTGCCTGGCAGGCTGGTAGCCCCCCAGAGCTGTCCCTGGCACCATGGGCTGTGTCCCACCTAGTCTAGGTGGGACTAGTGTCCCATCTTCTCCTCCCCACTTACTTCTTACTTATGAAGAAAGTCATTCTACCTTCTAACCAAAAACCAGAGGAGCTGCTGCTCTGTGTGTCACACAGCTTCCCGTGGTGCCCAGGGGACGGCTGCATTCAAGGATGTCTGAAGCAGATGGCTTGGGCAAATCTGAAATTGCCTGTGGTACCCTGTGATGGAAAAGGCAAGGGATGAGATCAAGGGTGGATTTTCCCAAATCAGCTTCAATAAGCTCTGATTTAACAGGTAATATCCAGCCAGGTTTCACATACAGTGCTTCATTGATCCTGGTCTGTTCATTGTCTCCAGTGTTCACTGTTCTGAATCAGTCAAGAAAATTGTAGTTTTCTCCATTGAAAATACAGAAAATAATTCAGATACCTGACAGATTATGAGGAATTTGTAAGCCCTTCAGTGAGGCCTTCATTTGAAGCATGTCTGTGGCAGCTCTCCAGGACAATGGGGATATGTGGCTGCCACCACTTTGCCCATCCCACATGAGAGGCACTTCACCTGCCACGGAGGAACCCCCTGTGGAGAGCAGGTCCTGTTGCTATTGCCTCAGCTCCACCATTTATTCCTCCATCCTCCTCCTTTGTATTCATTTCCTGAGCTGCCCAAGCTGTCACATTTGCACAGTTACCAGCTGGTTTCCCATTTTTAATTGCCCTCAGAGGGCTTCTTCAAGAGCCACACCTGCTTTTGTGAGGGCCTTAATTTGTCACTGTCCAAACTGGAGCAGCAAGCATTTAAAATTCAGTCTCTATGAGCGTGTTATATTTCTTCAAGTGCGTGATTAATTGCTAGGCCTTTACAGGCTGCATTCGGCTATTTCTGCATAAAACAGAGTCTGTTTTCTGCTGGAAAGCTCCCCACATTATGGATATTAAATATCTTCTTGTTCGTAGGATTTGGGTTTGTTCATCCCATTTGTTCTTGATGAAAGAAGTTGTATGAAGCACAAAGAAAGCTTGGTGCCCTCACAAATTTATTCTGTTTAGAGGGGGAAAAATAGTTATTTTTCTTTGTCAGAAGTGTTCTTGTAAGGAACCATTTGAGATTAAGGCAGGAGGGGATGTTTCAGGTAATCCCACCCAGCCCCTGCTGCAGTGTAAGCAAGCAGCTTGTATAATCCAGCTCATAAACTGCTTGAATTCCACCTTTAAAAATACCAGGCTTTTTGTTTTGTTTTTGGTTTGTTTTGGGTTTTTTGGTTTTTTTTTTGGTCCTCTTTCACAGCTGCTATTTGAAGGCTGCTTTAAACTCACAGTTTTTAAGCCCAAAATTATTTCCTTGTTATATCTGTGCTTGGAGAATCTGCCCATGGATGGGCAAAGGGTGCTTTCCCTCTCTCTACAGAATCTACTCAGTTGGAATATGGTCAGTGGGGTTACCCCTCCTTCAGCCCTCGGATTTTCATGGACAATCAATGGGCTGTAAGCTGAAAACCACATTGCTGCCTACTCTGGCAAGCAAGGAAACAAAGCCTTGTACCCCAAAGCTCCACCTGTATGGAGTACATGGAAAGAGTATCAAGGGAGAGTGTGATTTACAGATGGATGGATGGATGGATGGATGGATGGATGGATGGATGGATGGATGGATGGATGGATGGATACACTGGGAGGCCAATAAGCCCTTCCAAAAAATTAATTTTGAACTTTTCAGAGCCTCCTTCTGCCCAGGGATCTGAGGCACCTGTCAGAAATCAGAAGCAGGCTCCTGCTGAGCCACGTGGTACCATCATGTCCTGCAGGGGTAAAACCAACTGCAGTAGGGGATACAGTGAATGCTAGTGCACTGGTTGTTCTAGCGATGTAGGATGAGCAGCACGTTGGACCACTGAAGAAAGGTTAAGACTGCCTCTAATGGAGACATGGCCCAGCTATACACATTTATGTGGCCAGGAGCCTTTGGACGGAGGCAGCCCAGTGAGAGCAGCAGGCTGGCTGGGTGTTCAGCAGGGATTGTGGATGATCCCCTGTAAGCCCGACCTGGGTTCTAAAGCCTTTGCAACAGCTGATGCCACCTCGCCTCCTTTTTTCTGTCTGGCAAGGAAGCAATGACAGTGTCTCCAGCCAGTTTTTGAGGATTAATTAATACTCACCGAACAATATATCTAAGTGATGAGTAATGTTTTAGTGTATTATTAATTTCTTGAGAAAAACAGAAGGCTGTTCAAGAGCTGTCAGTGACCACTCTGGCAGCCACAGAAAATTGGTCATGTGGGAAATACCCACATGGTCCCAGCAGAGAATGCTGGCATTTTGGGACTGGCTGCCTGCAACCCCTTGGGGAGGGACAGAGGAACATCTGTGAGCGCACTAGTGCCCCTTGCTCCTGAAGACGGATACAATCCTGATATTAAAATGCCTCATTTGCTGCTACCGAGGGAGAATCAAAATCAGCTCCCTGGAGCTCAGCTAAGCCCTGATCTGTGCTGGTGTGGAAAGTGGGCACTGAATTTCCCCACCTCAGCCCACTCTTCATATCCCTCCGCACCATTTCTTTGCTACCTGTGACTGTTTTAGTCAGAGTTCCTCCGCACTGACAAAAGCTCAGAGTTCCCAGTGTAGCACTGCTGGGACATCTGACCCAAGGATTCTGCATTCAACCTCGAGCCAAGCTGCAAGTGGACACAAGTAGCAGAGAGCTGTGCCACTTCCCCTGTTCCCCTCCTCCTCCTGCTTTTATGTGTTTTGTTTCCCACCAGTGGGATCAGGCTTTAATGACAACAGAGGCAGCTTGAGATGCAGCCTAAGTTCTGGGAGTGGGGAGTACATCCAGCTGGCTCCTCTCTTGGATCGTTTAGGGCCACGTACACACGAAGGTCTAGCTGTGCCCACTAATCCTCCTGCGGAATCAGGAGCAGGAGGGAAGCTTGCTCAGAGTGCCACATGGAAGCAGCAGGTTTGGGGTGAGGAGGAATCGGCCATAGCGCAAAGGGTAACAGGGAGAACTAAAGGGGAGAAAGAGGAAAAGTTGCGATGAGAGACACAGAAGGAAAGGAAACTCCCAATCCTTAGTCTCCTCACGAAAAGCAAGGCCTGTTTTTGTCCCAAATGCGCTGTTTGCGGGCAGGCCGGCAGGCGGCGCGGCCGGGCCGGGCCCGGTTCCCGGGGCTCCTCCCGCCGGCCCTGAGGGGCCGCGGCCTCGCCGCCTCCGCCTTGCAGGCTGTCCGCACGACAAATGGGCAAGCGAGGGAGAGAAGCAGCTTGTGGGGAAATCTGTGTCCCATTCTGCGCTCCTCACTACAAGAGAGACCTGGAGCTCCTGGAGCAGGTCCAGTGGAGGGCAACAGAGATGATCAAGGGACTGGAACATCTCTTTTATGATGAAAGGCTGAGGGAGCAGGGCCTGTTCAGCCTTGATAAGAAATGACTGAGAGACCTCATGAATGTCTGTCTATAAGTATCCGGAGGGAGGGTGTCAAGAGGATGGAGCCAGGCTCTTCTTCATGGTGCTGAGCTATAGGACTAGAGGCAATGCGTAGAACCTGATGCCCAGGAAGTTTCACCTCAACACAAGAAAAAGCTTCTTTACTGTGCAGTGACTGAGCACTGGAACAGATTGTCCAGAGAGGCTGTAGAGTCTCCCTTACTGGAGATATTCAAGAACCAACTGGACACAATCCTGTGCCATGTACTGTAGGTTGACCCTGCTTGAGCAGGGAACTTGGAACAGATGACCCCATGTGGTCCCTTCCAACCTGAGCTGTTCTGTGATTCTGTGATTTCCATTTCCAGGGCCCATTGGGCCTTTCCCCTGCCCTGCCACTGCCTGTTCCCAGCCTGCCCCAGCCTTCCAAGCCAATGGAGCACATCACACTGTTCCAGGGCTGCTGCTGGTGGGTGTGTTCCACCCTGGAGTGTATCTGCAGGCCCCGTGAATGACAGGTCCCTGTCATGCCAGCCGGGGCAGCAGCCTTTGTGCGGTGGTGTGGCTGCAGCAAAACATTCCCTGCATCTCCAACAGACACCTTCCTGGGGTAGGGAGAGACCAGGGCAGGCTGCCTGGCAGCTCATAGTGGTTTCCTGATGAAATGGGGCTGGCAGAGCTGAACTGGTGTAACTGATACAGATTTAAGATAATGTCATACTGTTTTTTAAGTCCATAGTGATTTCCATGTTTTTGAAATATCAGAATAATCCATACAGTCCATATAATCCATACAATTCACCTCTATGAAGCTTGAGAATTACTGTGTCCAGTCAACTAATTCTGAAATGTTCTTATTTTTGAACCTTCCCTTAACTTAGATGTGTTTCAATGCTTACACAAAAAAATGTTTTTCTGTGTGTGTGAAAGTTGTCTTTTAAAACAGCTGTTAAAGACTTCTTGTGCTAAAATGCAGGGTTTCAAACCTTCTTCTTCATTAGGCCATGTTTTCTTAAAAAATTCCCGTTGGATTTGCTGCGACCTGCCCTCTCTGCCACAACTGTACAGGGGAAAGAAGGTGAGGAAATATTACATGGAGCTTTTCCAATGCCTTTTACTTCCCAGTGGCCAGAGCTCATTTGTTCTGTGCCTCCCCCTGAGGTGTGTGGTTTAACATCTGACAGATGCCACAGCACCAAGCCTGACAGAGTTCAAGAAGCATTTGGACAATACTCTTGGGCACATGGTATGACTCTTGGGGACGATCCTGTGGAGGATCTTGACTTGATGATCCTTGTGGGTCCCTTCCAACTCAGAATACTCTGTGGTTCTGTGATATGTTGTGATGTGTTAGTTAGGAGACAAGGAAGATGACCAGCACCGCAAAATCTTCTCCTTCACCCCTTATTTGTGAAGTCTCTGTACTCGTGGAGGGTGCAGGCTGGTGTCTGGGCCAGTGGGAAAGTTCCTCCATGAGGCTGCAGTCCGTGCAAGCAATGCAAGCTGCACCCTGAGAGATGCTGGAGGGCTTATCCACTGAGCCTTGGCCAGCCGTACCATTTGCATGGCCACCAAGATCATTGATAAAAAAGGCTCAGCTTCTTTAGCTGTGAAATTGCCATTTTTGGCACTGTTATGGGGAGCTGGCTGAGACTTATTCCTGTGCATGCTGTCCCTCAGTACTTTCCTTTTCTGAGGCCCCATGTTCATGGAACATGAGGGGAGCATCTCCAGCAGACCTTGGCAGTGCTACTGGTTCAGAGGGAGTTCTGCTGTGAATTAAAGGACTCGTTGGCATACCTGCACTGGTCCTCCTCCGTCATCCACTCCCTGCTCTGTGGTCAGTTAATATAAGGAAAAGAAGAAAAATTCTACTGAGTAGGCTTGGAGACCTATTTCTATTAAATTTGTCTCTTCATGGACATTGTTGGTTTGTGGAACTTAGAATGGAGTAGGGCTCCCTTGTCCTTGAGGCCTGTAGTGGTTTTTTTTCAAGGTCTTGTTGACATTTGCACCATCTCCCACTGGGAAAGGGGGCTCTGGAAAGCCTGAACCTACTGCACCTTCATACCAGTGACAATGCTCTTAATTTCTGTGCAAGCAGCTGATGTGATGGTGACACAGTGGGCTTAGAGAAGTGGGTCTGGAGAGAGCATCCAGCACTCACCTCTCTTCTTGGAAGTGAAAATGTTTTGTTGTTGTGTCCCATTGGCTAGTGGGAATTACATGTCCCCGAATGGATGTTCAAAGGGTTAAACAATGAAATACATCTGTAAAAAAGGACTGCATATACAAGCTACATCATCTCGTGTGATGCGTTTAATGTCCTTAATTTACATGCTGACAACTTTGCCATTTCTAAACAATGTTATCATTCGTCTTTCTGATAATTAATCAGCACAAGCTTCAAACACTGTTTATCACACTTTGATGCAGCAATTAGACAAGAAAGGCAAAGTGTTGAAGGGAAGGTTTTGGGCTGGTTTTTTCTTCAAAAATCTTACAGTATTTACAAAGATGTGTTTCTTCTAACACTGTTTTTAGGATTATTCACTCATTCACAATCAGTCATTGTATAAAAACATCATTCAGAAATAGGTTTTAAAATACACCCACCTCCATTGCATAGTATACAGAAAAATAGGCAAGAGTTGTAAGTAAGACACTTGATTTTTGAATGAGAACGTGAACTGATTCAGAGGTACAACATTTCTGAGCAAGAAAGATGCACTTTTCAAAAAATAATGAGCTCTAGTTCTCCTAAAGCTAGTGAGCTTCTTGAAGGTCTGCCATCAGATTTTCCTTTTACAGACCAAGTATCTTTTACCATACACACAATATTTGCATTAAGGTCAAACAAATCATATTGCAATTGGATTTACCCTTCAGTATTTGCATGTGGACCCTGACAAAAATGAGTTACGCAAAGTACTCACAAGGATCAGTGTTGGTTTCATGTGTCATGGCCCATCTATGGAACAACTCAAGGGATCCGATTTGTTATTTTCAATTTCTGTTTGTATAACTGAGGAGCTGAATATACTCTTATACCTTTAGAAACATTTCTTCTGTAAGAAGACCTTGGGTTCTGCTTGCTGATAACACTTAAAATGGCAGGTTGTGGAGGGGTTAGCAGGCACTGATGGCATCTATCCTGTTGATTTTCAGACAAAACTTGATAATTTGGTTATCTTGTATGCTGACTTTTTTTTCTTTAAAAACGTGCTCCAATGATTTCATTGAGCCTGGTCCATTAAAGAGCAACAGGGAACTCTGAACAATAGGTGCTTGTTTTACAGCTACTACAAATGCTTCGAAAGCACTAAATTACCTTTTACACTCGACTGTCTAATAACAAAGACTAATTTTTTCCATTTTTTTCCCAATTGATTTGATGGTTCACTTGAGCTTTAAAAACACATTATATAAATCTTTACAGCTCTTAAAGAAGTCTTTTGTGAAGTTTAATTTGGTGTTTGGTTTTTTTTCCCACAGTGTAATCACTCACCCTTAAATGTACTGTACCACACATACCCGGATCGTGCTTGACTCTGGATCCAGAAGAGTAGTAAGTTCTAGAGGTTTGTTTTACATGGGGAGGGACCTCAATCCTTCCAAAGGCAGTTTGTTGCTGAAAGCTCCTGGTTCAGAGGTATATCAGATAAAGTGCTGCGCACTCCCAAAGGCACCTCCGGCTATAGCTCTGTCCTCTCCTGATGTTTAATTTAACTTTGCTGTTACAACTTTGCTTGTGCTTGATAGCCCGTGGTGGAAATAATCACTAGGATTAGCTGGGAGGGTAGGAGATCTATCAGTGTAGGCCTCTCTCCCTGCTGCAGAATAAAGGGAAATGTGCTGGTCACCAGGCAGAGGTGTAGAGAGCAAGAGCTGGCAGAAGAGCAGTAAGTGTTGAAAAATCTTCAGAAATGCAATTGCGTATAAAACATCAAAATGTGAGCAGATGATATTATCTTCACCAGGAGAAGCAGAGAGGCTGTTAAGTGCCAGGCTTCCTCATCCTGTGTTCTGACCCTTGTGTGTCCAGATGTCTATTCATTTTCGCACTGGCTTTGAAGTGTAGGATTTCTGTCACTCTCCCCTTTCCCAGCCCTCCCCACTGCTGTGGTCCACGAGGAAAGCCTGGCCCTGGAAATGGGCAGAGCCAGTACTCATGTTGGTGAAAATGAAGAAGGAAAAGCTGAGAGAAGTAGGATGCTCTCACTGCTCTCCTGCTGACCCACCTCTCTCAGCATTATGGTCACTCAGCAAAGCTCTTGGCTCTTTGAAGACTGGGTCAGTGTAGACAGGGCTTGGCTGGTGCTGTAAGGAGAAGATGGGGTTCTGCTGCTGATGGAGCTGGAGATGAAGGGGTGAATCGGGATGAACCCAGCTAAATGCAAAGAGGTCGGTCTCCACTCCTGAGCTTCTCAGTAGGGGGAGCCAGGATGAGCTCCTCAGTGAAAGATGCTGGGGTGAGATGTGCTTGATGCTCAGGGATCCCCATGTGCACCCACCAGAAAACTTTGTGGATAGCCAGCCAACTCTGCTCTCCTTGCCAGTGCTGTAAATCTAAGTGAGCAACACCATTGTCCCTGGTTGTGTTTGGAGCAGCACAAAACCTGGCTTCATGTTAAAACCATTGTAAACGCAGGATGGGTTGGATTCATGCGTGGTGGAGCACAATGGAGGAGTGGGAGACAGCACTATATTAATGAAGCTATTATTAAAATGAAGAACTTTAAAAAAACAAACAGAGAAGGATAGAGTTGCTGGTGACACTGACTGACATTGTTCAGGAATCACAGCAAGGAGATCTGCCTGGCGAACAGGGAGAGCAGAGCTAGTGCCAGGACACAGCTGCTGCATGGGGGGAGCGGTGCCAAGGGGGCTGTGTTTCGGAGCATGCACTCCACCCTGGACCAGGAGCCATTGTTGGGCAGTGGCTGTATTCCTGCCAGGCTGCACATGATGTTATAAACATCCACGGATCTGATGGGAGGCGCTCGGTAGTTGGATCGGAAATCTGCAGGCAAAAGAGAGGAGTTGGCATCATGCAACTTGGGACTCCGACCCTGGAGTGTGGGGTGCTACAGGGCAAGGGCTCCTTTGCCTTTCCTGGGACTTACCCACCAGGATGGGATGCGGCACGCTATACAATTTACAACATAGCTCAGCAAAAATATTTTAAACAGTTTTATTTATGGTTTTTACTTCTAGACTAATTTTATTCTAAAAACTAAAAAAAGCCCTGAATTTTTAACTACAGGAGCGACTTTACTGTATATGCTTGGTAGATTTAATAGCCTGACATAACTGTGTTGCACATTCTGCTTTCACTCCTGTCTGCAGTTGCAGCCTGGTGCTCTACCCTGTTTAAAGGGCCTAATGAAACGAAAACCAGGAGTTTTATGTCTGCTCATCAGACAAGTGGGTGAGGTATGCTTCAACCTTCCCCAAAAAGGTGCCCTGCAGTAGCAAGTCTGAATCCCTCAACAAAAGCAGGATTCACGTGTTTCAAATAGAATTGAAAGTTTAGGCCAAAATTTAGGAAAACAGGGCAAAGAGATAGTAACTGCACTGGGAAATCAGAGAGAGGCTGACTAAATCCCTTCACATCTCTCTGCCCTGTTTCTTCAGCTATGAAATAGATGCAGTGCAACAAACCTTACACAGTGAGGAAATCCTGCCATCTATTTGTAATTTTTGGGTGTCGCAGAGTGCTACATCAGGGTCCTGATGTGCCAGGGCTGCAGGGATGCAGGGGTGAGGACCATGGGGCTGCAGAGGAAGTGGAACACCAGGGATGATGGCACTGTACCTGGTCCATATGCGAGGAAGAAGCCTCTCATGTCCATGAGCTCGTTGTCGTAGCCATGCCAGCCATTCTGCCAGGCCTCCTTCCTCCCTGTCCCATTCTCCCAATAGGGTAGCTTGTCCCTGCTCTGGGTGACAACAGCAGGGCGTGGTTAGTGCCTGCCCGCTGGGCTGTGCTGGGGCACTGTGGGGTGCTGTGCTGTGCTGTGTCTCCATGTGCTGCACCACCCCATCAGGCCCCCACACTGTACTGTTACCTGCACAGGAGCTCATCCCCGGTAGGGGTGACCCCTGGCTTTGCTGTGTTAGTCAGTAACCACCTCCCAGCTGAGAGGGGAGGACAACTCATGTAAATTTCTGCCACAAGCACAGAGTACCACAATCCTATGTGACAGGTGTAAGCAAGGTGCTGTCCCTCTGCCCATGCCTGCCAGCAGCACCGCTCTCCCACCCAGTGCCATGCACCTCCGTGGGTTTGCTGGTGGGTTGTTCTGCCCCACGTGCCATTGACACCTTAGAAAAAGAAGTCATTTTTGCTCCAACTGACTAGTCAGCCCAACAATACAAATATCACCCCTACCAGATATTTTCTAATTTTTATTTCTCCTCCCTACTTGTTTTTGAATGAAAGCACGAGGTTTGCACCAAGGAACACTGACCTAAGACAGTCCCACTCTCTGTGGCCTAGACTCTGTTTTATTTCCTTGCTTAGTGGATCTACTGTTTATTAATTTGTCATTAAAAATCTTGTTCTTCCTTGCCCATATTGCACTTAAGATGTACTTTTAAATTCCTTCCTTAGTTTCTCCTGCTTTGTATTAACAGCTCTTATCTAAACAGTGCCATATCTGTCAGAGCAGCAGTCCCTAGGGGCTGATCGAAATGCTGGACCAACCTGTCCATGAGTTTCTCCTGTCCCATGCTCCTTAGGGATGGTAGCAGATGTGGCACTCCAAATTACCCCAAAACTATTGCAGGAATTTCTCTTAAACAAAGAACATCAACTAGCAGTTCATCAGACCCCTGACATTAATTTCTCTGATAATTACAAAGAAGGAGCTGCACAGTTCTCTGGAGTGTTCGGGTCTGGGCTTCACATTTGGGCACAGAAGCACAGAAGATGCCCCACAGGAGTTTCCCACATTCCCACCTTGGGCAAGTGGTGCTGCAGCTCCTGCAGATGGTGAAGCAGATTAACTGAGGATCCCTTTCCTTGTATAAACATTTATTTTGTCTGATTTTTGTCTTCTTCCTTAAGAAAGAAAACTGACTATGCACTGAGTACAGCAGTAGTAATGACTAAGAGGTGTAGCTCTTCCAACTATTTTCCAGGGGAACTCCCTGTTTCTTCATATGTAATACTCAGCAGGTGTACCAGATAATTCCAGAATACTACAGAATGGATCAGATTGGAAGAGATCACAGTGGATCATCTGGTCCAACCTCCCTTCTCAAGCAGGGTTGTCCTAGATCACACTGCCCAGGATTGCATCCAGACAGTTCTTGAATATCTCCAGTGGGAGTGACTCCACAGCTGCTCTGGGTAGTCTGTTCCAGATTAAATTAAACTATTTTAGCTGACAAATTTCTGTTTCTGTCCCAATCTATTTCCCTGACAGTGCTCAGAGCAAGCCAAGAAGAAAACAGACTCCTTCTCCTCTTCCTGCCATAGCACCTCCTTATGCTCTAGTTCCTATGATTCTTGGGGACTGAGTGTGCTGCTCACCATCAGGCAATATGCACAGCATTTGCCAGCATCAGCTTCAGACAAGTGAAGTCACATTAAATTGGTGGTGGTTCTTCAGCAGCATCATGACATTGCCATACCTACACCGCTCCAGGGTCCTGTCACGTGTCCTGGACGCAGTTGCTTCCCCAGAAATATCAAATGCAGGAGGAGGCAGTATGCTTTCCATAACCCACCCAGACACCAGGAGACACCTACTTCCAACAGAATGTGCAGTCAAAGGCACAGTCACTTCCACCATTTTTGGTGCCAGCTGAGTCAGAAAACATCCTACTAGCTTTCATAACTGCAGCTGAAGTGAGAGCTCATGAAATGGAGCCACTAACAGCAGCAGCTTGAGGGACAGGGCTGTGCAAGCATCCCAGCACGGCCCTCCTGGAGCATCAAGCTCTGCCTTACAGCAAAGCCCACAAACTCCTGGGGCTTCTTTGGAGCCAGGGCACCGGCAGCACGCTGATGTGCCTGCTTGACAAGTCCAAATGGGATGGAGGATTCGGACAAGATGTAATTTTTCATACTCAGACTAAACCTGGGCTAGCAATCCTCCTCAAAGATGAAACAGGCAAATCTGGGACTGCGGACAATGGACTTTTCCCTGCATGTGCATGTTTAGAAAATGTTCTGCAATTGATCTCTAAATGTTGGGAAAGTACACTGGGATGTGTATAGAGTGAGCATGCAGCCCTGAGGGCTGACACTGTTGTTGCACACAGGAGAGCAGCTGGGGGATCTTCTGCTCAAAGGATGGGGACCATTCACTTGCGTGAAGGGAACAAGGTAATATGAGCAGATCAGCTTTGATACAGAGTGAAATCCCTCCTCATCCTGCTTTAACCAAAATGTAGATGGGCTTTAGTTCCTATGCTTCTTGATGAGGAAAACAGCTTTCCAGATACACCCCCTTTGTCTCTTTCAAAAACCAACAAAACCAACAACAAAATTCCCTCTTTCAAACAGCTTTTAGCTATCCACTAACCAACAGATAGTTAAAAAACCCTGGGAGCATGACAGGGAAGAGCTGCACATCCTCTCTTTGGTGGTTCGGGCAGGAAGTATAATAGAAGGCTCAATTATTTCTTTAAAAATATGACAGGAAACTTTCATTTTCATATCCCATTCACAGATAATGAAAATGTACCAAAAAGAAGGAAAATCTGACAGCATTAATGAGAGGACATTCTTGAAAATCAGAAACAATGGGAAGGAATGGGCAGAGAGACAGAAATAATTATCATAGCAGCAGTGTTTGCTGCACTGTTATTAAGGTTTGTCAGAGTTTCAATGATTTTTTTAAGCTCTTTTTTATTTTCTACAGAATATGTGAAAACGTTCTGTTTTGAACTTTGGTACAAAAGAGTTTGGTTTTAATTTTTTTAACTAATTTTGGAAAAAAAGTTTCAGATTCCTTCTTTACCTGTCTAAACCTTAAATCTGGCTTTTTTACTTCTTTTTTTTTAAATCAGAAGTGTGGTACTCACCCATCTGTTCTCAAAAACCATCAGGTTTTTTTAGAGGTGCATTTTTAATCAGCTATAGAAACTATTATGCTAAATTCAGGTTGGCTAGTGAGAAATGTGGTAGTGTGGACTGTCCTGAGCAAAGCCTGGTGAGCAGTAGCTTTGGAGGTCATGAAAGAAGATGCTCAGCAGAGTTACAATAACTTGCTAGGCACTGACTATGCTGGGACATGAAAGAAACCCAGGACTCCTTGGTTCTGTTGCCAACTTACTGACTTCATGTATGGCCTTGGGCAAAGCTTAATATCACTCCTCAGTTTACCTCCTTAGAAGAGATGCAGTTGCCTCACCCTCTGAGATGTGCTGAGCTGCAGTTAGTATCTGTAATGTGGAGGTGCCTGGTAGTGACACAAGCACAAAGTAACACAACAATTAATAGTAAGAAAATAAGTTAGTAGGAAAAATCTCTTCATATGTCTGCTTAGCAAGTTCCCAGATGTTCAGTGTGTGCACTGGGCATCTCTGAGGAGTAAACCCCTAGTCTGACCCTTTTGAGACTGGAGGGCTTGGGAGAAATGGGGCATTTTTAGGACAGTCTGGTGGGTGGGAAGCCAGGCAGAAGGACAAGTTGCCACAAGGTACTGCTGAATAGAGGGATAGTAAGGACTTGAAATGAAAACACTCTTTTTGTGCCTGAAATGAAGGTAGATGGCAGGGTGAAGAAGAGTAAGGCAACAAATCTGGAATGTGAAATACAAGAACTACTCCTGCTTTATGACAACAAAGAAGAAAGGGTCATCTTGACTATTTAACTGTCTGCCTTTAGGCTAGCTGCACTATTTTTAAGTTCTTTTAAGTACACAGCAAAATTTGTCATTAGTTTTTTAGTTAGCCCATGGATTTTAACTCAGTGATCAGCAATAAATTGCACCTTTTCACACTCCTGTGTAAGTATTTTGCTTCTATACTTTACCTCTACTATGAACCATCCTTCTTCAGCCACGAGAGTTAGCGGAGACACAAATTTTCCTTTTTTGTAGAAAAACCTGTTTGGAATATCCTGTATGTTATAAACATCCATGTGTTCCACAGCTTTCAATTTTTGATATATCTGCAAAGCAGAAAAATATTAGGACACCATATGGCTGTAAAAATGATAAATACACCCATGGGTACATGGAAACACCTGAATTTGAAAACTGTCTAATCCCCTGTAATGGCTAATCATCAGCACATTCGAACCGGGACTTTGCCTGTCCAAAGATTGTGGCTGGACAAAACCTGCTTATGTGGTTTAGGAGATTCTGAAAACTCAAATCATAAACACATAGGAATGTGTGAGTTCATGTATTATGTGTATTTATAATACCCACATTCACAAATGTATACATGTGAGTATACCGGCCTACAGAAACAGACCAGGAGAAATGACACCTTCACAGGAGGCAGCAAGTCAAGTGGTGAGAGACACTCAAAGGCACCATATGGACATGTACAGATGTGAAAGAGTGATATTATTGTCTTTAGCCTCTGCCACTCATTCCCTCTTTGTGCTCTTGAGTGGAGAATTAATGTCACCTCACCTGTGTTTCTTGCACTTACCCAGTCAGTCACTATCAAGAGATTGATAGTACTCAGTTATCTGCTTTGTTAGTTATCTGATGTGAGATTAATTAGCCAAAGCCTGCAGCTTTGAATCTGCACAATGCCATGCAAGTGGTTTATTAATATTAATCATACTGTCTGGAATATAATCACACAAGTGTCATTACACCCCAAATTATTCAGAAAATGTATTTTAAATATATGATGAAAAAGATGTTCATATGCCATAAAGAAGGCAGCTGTTGAAGACCCCAGACTCTATATTGTTCATTCAGAAGTTAAATATAAATAATCTTCAGGAATAAATAGCTCAGTTCTTCGAAGAATGAAAGGTTCTTCACCAGCCTTTCAGCTAAGTCACCCTTGTGTGTATGTGTGTGCCAGATATGTGCACTGATGTGCAGTGACCATAAGGACAGCACCGGGGTGTGATGGCACAGTTCCTTCCACCATGACCAGGGTTAGAGAGTGGTCACCAGTAGTTCTGGTGCTTTGAAATGGGGTAGTTCTTAGAGGTGATAAACATTATGTTATAATGCACTCCAACTCATAAACATAGTTCTTTAAAATTAATTAGAAATAGAGAATCTAGCTATTGGGAAACAGAAACTCAACTTCATTTTGCTTAAAAAGCTAGCCCTTCAGCAAGAAATCCTAAAAAGAGATGAAGGAAGGAAACAAAACCAGAGTATAAGGCATTGTACTTTATTCTCCTTGGGAATATTGGGCTGTTTAATGAGAGAGAAGCATGAGCTGAAGAGCTTTGCCAGATGAATCCCCATGACTGTGTGAAGTTGCAACTTGCCCTTGTTTGAAGGTCTGGCCTACAAAAACAGGGAGCTCTGGGTTATGCATATCAGTGCTGTGATCCCCTGTGATGCACTTGTGAGTGGATTGCTTGTGCGTGTCTCTAAGACAACTTTCAGTTCTGGCACTAATCTGAAATGTTCGCAATATCACAGATACACAGTTCCTAAAAAGACTGTTTGGGTGCAAAATCAGCAAATACTCTCTTTTTAAAAATTGCACGGACTACAATAGACTGTAACTGGATAGAATATAATGTCGAAACCAAAATTATTTGCCTGAAGAATGCCTTGCCCATTTTGTACATCCACTCATCTATATTCTGAGGACAGCAATAATGACTTCTCATGCATTTGTTGCTGGTTAGACTATAGTGTACTAATCTGTTAGTCAGAGATACTGCATTTTCATTCTTTTCAAGTGATTTTCAAATTTTTTCTCTGTTGTTTTAATTTATCCCTCAAAATCCTGCAGTTCTAGCATTGCGCTTATATGGTTGACTCAATCCAACACGCTTCATCAAAAATTCCCCAAAGGAAAATATTGTAAAAAAATTTATTTTGCAATTCTGGTCTAATGGAGTTGATTCCTCTGTGGGAGTTTACTGGAATATGAATGCTGGACCCTGCTCCAGATCATTTGAAAATCCCAGCTAGAGTGTCAATAAATTGACTAATACAGATAAAATCCTGAAAGTGCATTATGGCTAAAATCTTTTAGCTATTTATCAGAAGCTAATAGTGGTGAGGTTTAAAAGCACGTATTCTTGCCATATAACAGTGAAAGTTCATGCTTTTTGATTTGCCTGGTGTGATTTTCCTTTGGAAACCAGCATCACAAGGGTGTCACAGGATCCAAGTCTGACTCCTGATAAGAGCTGATTTTTGCACACATCTCTGAGAGCAGTATTTGGATGTCACGAGGAAACAGAAGACACAAGTGGCATAAAAACCGAGAAAACACAAACCTGAGGTACAACTAGGCTGTACTCACCTCTGCATGCTTCTCTGGAGTTGGCCAGAGGCTCACAACAGGACCTCGGTCCTTCATTTGTATGGTGTCACTCATATTGATATAGTTTTTCAGCTCAATCACTTTATCTGCCCAAGAGATGTCTGTCATCCCATGATCAGAGAAGAGGAGGACGTTGATATCATTCTGAAGGCCTTTGCTCTGTGAAGCAAGTGGATGACAACTTTTAGGGCCAGGTAAGAGCTTTGCACTCTGTGCCTGCTGGAAAATTTAAATCACCATTTGACATCCAATGATTCCGTGGAAGTTGGCTGGAAAGATCACGTCCACAAATGTCCTGCAATGTGCTTTGCCACCAGCCATAATAGTGGACACCCACTTTTACTTGCTGCTCTGGAAGAGTCTGAGAGGTTTGCACCAGCGTTTTTCCAAAATAAGTCCATTCAGCAATTTTGCCACGTACTACTTGTAGAAGAGGTGTTTCTCTCTTTCCCTCCCAAACACGAGAACTTAGCATTAGAGCTTTTAATGTTTAGCGAAATTAAAGATGCTTATTCCTCTCTTCACTGAAACACATAAAAAACTCCAACATGCATTTATCATTGTCAGAAATATTCATAGAATTGCCATTTACCCAAAGAATTTCTTGCTGCAAAATCATTTAGATAATGTTTTTTTAAAACCAAGTTTAAAGTACAGAGTTCTGAATGCTGTCATAAAACCCACTATAAAAGTTAATTGTCTGATTCCACAAACCTTAGGAAACACATAGTTTTGATTCTTTTGCCTGCAATAAAGTTCAGCTGGCAATACAAGTCATAAACAGAGCAACATATATATTGGTTTGTGGGTTCCTGAGGCTGCTGGTATAAATCCACCAGGAGAGTTATAATGCCATCAATGAAAATAATAATCAGGGCAATAGTGCCTTGACTTCCACATGATCTCAGTAGCCTGTTTCTCAGGAAATAAAAGTTTACAGCCGCTGCATTCAGTTACGGGTGTTAAATAGGCTCTTGGCAGTGCCAAAATGACCAGTTTTAAAAGCCTTTTCCAAAGGCACACAGGAGCTGGGTTTTTGGGTGCCACTCACCTTGATGAGTGAGATCATGTTGCTCAAGGCTTTGTCCACTTCCTTCAAAGCGTTCTTCCGCTGCTGGGACATGGGGCCGTAGTGGTGGCCCTCCACATCAATGCGCTCGTAGTACACTGCGGCCATCTCGGCGCTGTTGTTGCTGGGCGTGGGAGAGAGGGCAAGGAGTGAAAGGCTGACACATGTGGAGACCTCCTGGCTGCTGGCATTGTTACCTTCACCAGCATGTAGAGCCACAAACCCCCGTTTTCTACTGCCAGTCTGTGCTGTCCTACCACCTATTGCACTGCTGGGCTCAATATTTACACCCAGAGTCTCCTGAGTTTGCCCGAGGCTCCCATCAGAGGCAGCAGGTGGAAACTGCCATATGCAAGCACAAGCTGGCCTGGCAGTCCTCTACTAACCTCTCTGAATTAGGAAGGCAGCTTTCCCTTCAATAACAAAGAAATTCTGATTTCTGTGCTGAATGCCCCTATTAAAAGGATTATGGGAATTACTAGTCAAATGTGCTTTAATTAAATTTTGGCACTTCTGGCTTTCTCCTGCGTGAGGTCTTCCAAACCACAGAGGTCAACTCAGGATGTGTTCTTCCTTACAAAATACCATGCAGTATGAACTGGGATGATATTTTAGAAGGGAGTTTTATTCAGGAATATGAACAAGGGAAACTAAGGTAATCTCAGAACTGCACAAGTTTAGCTGATCACACTTTTCTGCACTGATTGCTCTCAGCCTAATTAGTGGGGATAGTGCACACATCAGTGCCTAATTTCATTTTCATGACCACTTTACTGTCCACTGTAAATCTCCCTGAGAGAAGCTGTGTGGATAAAATCACAAACCTATGCTCATGAAGTTCAAACCCAGTCTTTGCATGCTGTACTTAATATATGGCAGAGCATGCCATACATATTGCATGTGCTTATCCAAATCAAGATCCCTACATAAAGATTTTGTTATGTCCTGACAGGTCCAGTGTCTGATTAAAGACACCTGGGTAGTCTGGTGTTATGAGTGGGACTGAGTGAATGAATTAGAGTCTGTCATTTGCATTTCTCAGTTTGCAGAAGGCCTCAGAGGAGCAGTCCTGAGGGAAGCTGAAGGTATCTGCTCTGGTGGGAATTTCTCCACTGCTGGCCCTGCAGAACAATATTGTTCCTCACTCTTCAAGATTTTAAAATAATTTAAATGAAGCATCCCTCCCCTCTCCCCAGTTTCATTTTAAGCGTTACTTTCCATCTGTATTAGGCATAAATTATTTTCTAAAAGTTAACCCTGTAATTTCTCTATTGCACACACAGTCATTGAACCTACTGAAATAGTTCTCTTCTGTTGCAGTGCTTGTAATATTAGGTACCTTAACTGATTTATGTAAGTAAATGATCATTTCGATCAAAATAGAAGCTAAGAAAGAGATTTATTGCATAAAACAAGTGATCTCATTTAGGCGGTGGTGAGATTTCTCAGTGAAGGCTCAGTGCTGCGAGGAAGAATATTTAATTACTTCCATGGGACAAGCTCCAGTAATGCAGCATGCTTAGGAGTTTGCAGGATTTGGTACAGCACATCTGGAGTTTGACTTTGTTTCCATTTTTGCCTGTTTTTCTATGGAAAAAAAAGGGTTTTCTAAGTTTTCTAAGAAAACCCTTATCATGGCTTGCATGGGAGAAGTATTCTGTCTTTCTAACTGTGTGTTAGTCCTGTCTTCTTCCATCACCAGTAGCTTTCCAAATAAATGACTAAGAAAAGATTGCTGAAGAAAGTTGGACAGCATTGATAGCAATACCAAAAAGTGTTTTATATTCTACCAGCACACTTTGCAAGTACAATGCAGACTTCATGACACCTGTCCAGGAAGGTAGGTAGATTACAACAGCCCTCAAGTCATAGTTGTGGAAAAGATACAAGGGAGGTTTTAGTTTCACTTGCCAAAAACAGATGTTTGACTTTGTTTTGAATATTCTTGTGCTAAATAGTAGCCTTGAAGCACCTGTTTGAAGAGACTGGACAATATTCCTAAAGGATGATTTCCTTTTCCAAGAGAAGCTCAGTGGCTCCCTGATGAGTTAGGTACTTCTGTCCTTGCACTGATGAAACTTTCTATTTCAGTGAAGTTCAGATGGGTCAGGGCGTTCCTTTGCTCAAACCCTAGGCCACCATGCCACAATAAAGGGCTTGCTCTCTCTACCCTGGACTCCCTGCAAGGTTTGCTAATGGTGGGAGCCTAAGTGCAGTTCTTTACCTACTAATACCTGCCATTAGGGCAACTGAGCAAGGCACTGCTCCAGGCAACAGACTACCCTTGCCACAGGCTGTTTTCTCACACATAGCTAAGGACAGTCCCAGCCTAATGGGTTTTTCCAATTACCTGGGGTGTGGAAAGGAAACACACTACATTTGCCAGCCTTTGAACAGCTTTAAAAGTCAAAAGCACTTGCAAAAGATATAGATGACAAGCTCAAGACTCTTTTACTCAGAGACGCTAAATCCTGCTAAATGAATATGCCTACAGTAAAAGCATTTCAGAAGCTTTACTTCTTATGGGCTGGCCCAGCAACATGGAACTTTTTCTTCTAAATCTTAAAGAAATAAACAAAGAGGATGAATGAGAGAAAGAATAAGGAAAACCTACCAGGTTTTTAATCTGTTCATTCTCTACCCTCCCTTCTTACTTTAAGTCCCTGCAGTATTTACACCCAAACCTGACAATTAATTTTATCTGAAATCATTCTTTTTCCTCCTTCCTGCCTTGTTGGAGAGAGGGCAGTTAGTTTAAAGAACAAGAAGTCGAGAAGAAATTCACCAGGAATGGTATGTAAACAGACAGCTGAGACAGGACCTCCTGCAGCACCGGGATGATCTGTAGAATTTGGGCACTTCGAAAGACTGTAGCTGTTATTTATGGCAGACATCTTGGTGGCAGGGATTGGCACTTTTCTTGAAATCATCAGCTTTCACCTCTTGCAAGTTGTTCCACCGACACTGTCATGTCCCTTTCCTTTTCCATCCCAGACAGCAGCAGGCAGCCTTGTGGCTTGGAATGAATTGGCTATCAAAACTCTCCAGCTACCCAAAATAACTTGAAGGGCTTGAAGGGCTGGAACTTTGAACCGTTTGTGCCTCACATTTAACCATGTTCACAATTACAGAGCTGAAAACAAGCACTGAGCAGCCTTGTACACTGTGCTTCACAGAAACCAAGCAGGAAGCTTCAACTGTACCTTGATCCATCCCAAAATTAGAGCAGACCAAAAAGCTGTCTACAGTAATTCTGGGTTTCCTCCAGAAGCCAGAGCTGATGTTTGTATTACATCTTCCGTTCCCTTTTTTATTCACTGAATTAAAAGCATTGCAAAAGCTCCAGAAACCTTCCTATGTCACATATGACTTCCTCATGTCACATGCAAGTAACTTTCTTTAAATCTAAGCTAAATAATTTCAGGATAAAACCTCTCACATGGTCTCAGACACCTTCTGTCTAAGCCCATGCTGCAAACAATACTGATTTGTGAGCATCTGTGCGGCAGGACCCAGTATGCAACTGGGAGCAACATCTCCAACAGTGCTCTGATCATTTTGGAGCCTTTATTGTGAGAACAATCAACACTCAGCATCTGAATACAAAACTTTTCAGATTCAAATCGCTATGGAGTTGCAAGTATTGGAGTAGAAGTGTTTCCTAGTTATGGAACCAACAAGGTTTTAACAGAAGGAGCTTAGTAATAGCCAAGATAAGGCATTGGCTCTGCATGTGGTGGTGCAATCTTCCCTGATTTTACAGCCTGTGTAGAATTGTCTTGTAGATGTTTGGATGAGAGATGGTGAAACTTAAAAGCTGGGTATGGAGCACACATTTTTTCTAGCAGTTGTCTGAGAAATATATTCCCATCAGTTGGACTATATGGTTGTCATAGGTCCCTTCCTACTGAACTCTTCTATTCTACTCTATTCTATACGCATATTTGCACAAAATGGATGCCGTCTCCAAAAATATTTTGCTTGAGATGTTCTAAAATGAAGAAAAAGCCAAAGCATCAGTCTCATAAACAAGTGACTGGAGCTGAATTTCAGAATTTCCCAATTCCCTCTCTGAATCCAAGCGTTTCAAAGCCTTTTCTTGCAGGTCAGTGAACAGACATGCAAAAGCTCATCCTGAAGTTTTTTGAAATAGCAAATTAAAAGTAGTAAGTCAGGATGTCTCCTCTTTGTTGCAGCCTACACAGAAACAGAGAAGCACATATTTCCCTCCACTCGTAATGTAAGGGCCTATTTCCACTGCGGTGTTGTTTCTATGACGGTACTATAAAGCAGTCTTGGCCCCCATCTTCCTACCTGAAAGCCCATCCTGAAAATCTCCCTGATAGTAAATCCAAATACTTGTCCTAGAGAGAGGAAACCCCACACTGCAAAAATGTAGTGACATACCACAGAGACTCGAGGGCATCGCTGATGGCATCTGCAAAGTTTTTGTCTGTTGGGACGCTGAAGTACTCACGGCAGTAACTTGGTCTGACTCCAAGGATTTCAACCTCACAACCTATGAGCAAAAAATGTGGTAAGCTCTGCTATTTCACCTTGATCACAGACCCCACACCATGCTGTCCAAGCTCAGGTCTGTAAATTCCCTGTGACATTACTTACCTTATGCCCTCCCTGCAGGAAACCATGTGGTTGGCAAGAGAAAAGGGTAGAGAGGTTGGTTTGACAAGTGCTTGTAGCAAACGGTACATTGGATCCTTTTATTTCCATCTCTAAAGGAAAGTCTCTGTGTGACCTTCCCACAATAAAATGCTTGGTTCCCTCGTGGCAGACCATTTCCACCTAAATCACCAGCTTGTTTATATTTTAACTACTGTGGCCATATAGCTTCATTTCCAGGCTTCCAACATAATAGATTTAGATATTGTTTTCAGAAAGTTCAGCAAATACTTTCCAGTTAGACACACTGTATCTTACGTTGTAATATCCTCTATAAACCATATTTTATTATGTGATACTGGCTCTCCACTATTATATGTGTTTCCCAGGAGATCTTATTAAAACAGTGTAAACCAATTAACTCTCGTGGTAACTTGCAGCCTTCCTTGCAAAATAAAGTCTATTTTGTGGTCTAAAAATTTATAGCAACAAATCCTACAGGAGAACATGGCCCTGAACATAGAAAAACATGTTTTTGTGAGGTTTCTTTGCCCTTTTGCTCTCCAGTTACTATGCTGCTGAATAATATTAATATTTAAAAGAAGTATGCTTCCAGAAACACTGGATTCATGCAAATTATCCTTCCAGAACCCCAGAGTACGCCCATCACAGGCATTTTCTGATGTATTCCTGGGGCACGAGGAGGAATCAAAACCAAAAAAACCCACCTTTTGCAAAATGGCCTCTTATACAGCAACACAGTCTGGTCAAAAAGGCAACTCTAAGCCAAAGCCTGAGTCTGTCTACATCTAGGTCCCTCTGCTTCTCCTTTGGGAGGAAAGTGATAGGCATTAAGGACTCTCATAAGTTGACTTGTTGCTTGGGGCACGAGAAGGAGGTGTAAGTACAGAGAGGGCCCTAGAGCAAGCAGAGCTACTATCAGAGGTGATTTACAGTGGTTTGCTTACTGGGACACTAATAAAGAGAACCTGTCAGTCTTGTATCTCAGCTCCCATGAGCTTACATCACCATGGTGCAATACTGGGTCACAGGGAAAAGAACACAGCTTGCAGGCCAAGCTGGCTAAGAGTCTTCTGATGTCATGGTTCAGGAGTACCATGAAAGGTTAGAAAAACTTAAATGTTTAAGCTTAGGAAATTTTTTAAATCTTCACTGATTTGCAGAAAGCCAGGTAAGTCAGGTGGAAGTTACCCTTTCCGAAAGTTAAAGGGCCATAGCCCACATGACAGATTCAGTCTGCTCGTCTGTGGTAGCAGCTCCTGGGTCTCCACATGCTTTGTGTGTTTCAAGGGACCCCATCTGTTATGATTCATTAATTATTTGCAATAATAAACATCAAATGTAGTCAACTGATCTACTTTCCTGTAAAAACACATTTGCCTACTCTTGAAACTCTATCTGGTTTTTATTTCTATTAAAACTGTGGGATGGTGCTTACATTTCATTCTTCCCCCTTCTTTGCCCCAAACATATGATTTAATCTTCCCCTTTCTGCATGAAGATACTGTAGTGTTCAGCTCTCCACCATGACCCACCATGACAGTTGTCTGCAGCCTGTAAGCAGCCAGGCAGATTACTTGACAGGAGCTGACTCTCTAGATCATCCCACAAAAAACCTGCTATACATCTACACACAGCATCCCTAAGAAATTACACTGTGCAACAGAGATGGGTTCCAGCTGATACTTAACCAAATCACCAAATGTATTCCATGAATGGCCTGATGTCATATCCATGAAGTCCCCTGCCCTGAGGGTGCAGAGCTTCAGTCTTTTGCAGGGTGCCCTGGGTGCTACTAGCAGCAAAGTAAGGGCTTTCAGCTACCTCAGATGCTAGAGGTGATGCAGTAGTCTTGTGTGGGCTTTGCTCATATTTCAGAAATGAACTGGAACTTTGGAGCCAGTTTCTCCTTTGATACTTAAGTCTGGCTCAAGATTGTCTCCAAAACCAGGCAAGAAGTTAAGAATGCATTTGGAAAGTCATTAGAAATGCCTTGTGCTTTAGTTCAGGTGGATGACTGCTCATAGCCAGTGACTAATATGATCATTTTGCCTCTTTTTTTCTTCAGATACTGACATCAGATTGTAATTTTCTCAAATAACATTCCTCAGAACTACTCATGAGATAATTTTAACTGGGAGCATTAATCTCTTGGGGATCTGGGATATTTTAGTTGCTGAGATATCTTTGCTATTTCTAGACTGTCAAGTGATGAGCATGATGTAAAAGACTACGTCAGGGTAGCAACAACTAGAAATCATTTTGGCTATGAAATAGTGGTCTTCAAGTGTGCAGTTCATTGACCACTGTGCAGTTCTGGTACCACTGGAAATTCAAGCTGCGGAGACACCAAGAACTTCCTTTTCCTTTTTTTTT
>VYXC01008653.1:464223-495206 GCA_013397175.1 Platysteira castanea
TTTTTTGGTGCCTCTACGATGAATAGAACTGAAATTAGAGTTTTTAATGTTAAGGCTTGTACAAGTCCAAAATACTGGCCATGAAGACCCTTTATTATTTAAATTTCATTTTGGTAGAGGCCAGGAAAGATGGTAAATTTTCTCATTTAGATATTATGGGAAAGGAAATTTAAACAGATTTGGAGCCAGCCAAAGGGAATGCTAAGTTTTTCTTAGTTAAACTACAAGTAGTTAAGCTGTATTTACTGAGATGTAATGCTAGATACCTTTCTGCATAGTTTTGTATGATGCTAAACCTTTATTTAAAAACCTGAACTACTGGAGCAGGAATAAGGACTTCTTTCAGAGTGATATATAGCCCTTTCTTTATCTATCTGACATGGAGACCTGAATCTCTGCCAGCCTTAAATTGCATTTCTAAACATTTATTTAACAGTTGGACACTTCATGTCATAACAGAAGGTTTTGAAAACTTTCCAGACTAGCTGTACAGTCTGGTAAATATTGTGTTTAAATGGCAGAATTTGAGTTTAGAGTCCTTTTTCTTCCCCCTCTGTCTCTCATTTCAGTGTTTAGAGAAGTTGTCACTGCACTTCAGCTGAAGCAGTTGCATAGGCTGCTGGAAAATGAAGGAGCTTGAGCATCTGGGATGACGCCACTTACTGGGCTGAGGATGAGGACCACTCCAAAGTTTTGACCTCAACAATACTGCCAGGATGCTCTTGCACTCCTCTAGGCATTCTCCATTGGCTGGAGCAGCAGTGCTTCCAACAGGCAACCTGGGTGTGAGGCTGCGCCCTTCATCCCATGCACAGCATGAAGAAAGGAGAGAAATGCCCCTACAAGCCAAGGCCTTATGTTTTGGCAGAAGTGGTGTTTGGGCACCCGGCATGGTGATAGTTTGGCTCCTCTGCTTCTGGAGTCAAGAGATGCCAGATGAATTCTGCCCATGAGCTCTCTTTGCGGGGTTTATGTTAGGCTCACAGATCAAGCTGTTGTGATGGTTGTTCACATTCGAGAGCCTCCTGCTCTGTGTTCCTGTGTGCTGGGGTCTGGGTCTTAGTTCTTTAAGCACTGACTACACATGAAAGAGGAATATAGGGAAGAAAATGAAGCAGCAGATTTTGGGTTCAGACTTTGCAAAGCTTGGAACTGGCTCTGAGGAGGAAATGGCAGTGGTAAAAGTTAGTCCTGAGAATCAGCACTCTGGCATTTCCAATGCATTCCTGCTATGGTTCATTGATCTTGTTTGTCTTCACTGCTGGCTAAAGAGAAAATAGCATCTTCCAGAACAAAGTGTGATGAATTTGGCTATATATTGCAGTTCCTATTAAGAGTTTCCCAAACTTTTCCTGTTTGGATCTTTATCGTATTTACAGGATTCATTACTAAGCAGCAGTGTATCTTTAGGCTGGAAAGCTAATCACTAATAGCAAATCATATGCGGTGCAAATGTCTGTGGGACCTCTACTCACCTGGGTTATTAAATCTTGGGGTTTTGTTTTCATTTTGCTTGGTATTGCTCCCCATTCAAATGGCTTGTTAAGAATTTAAGCTTTTAAATGATAGATCTAGAATTTTTAGAAAGGATTTTGTCCTTACTATGGAACTAGAAAATGGTAAAAAAAATCATATAGGGAAAATATAATAAATGATGTTGCATTTGGAGTGACTTCTGTTCACCCCAGTTCTACCTGGAGTCCTACAGGGTGCCAGCAGCCCTGTGTTTTAGTTCAATAGTTCCACATTTCACCCTGCTTCCTGTGCCTGACCCTGTATGGCCAATGTGTCCTTTGAGACCATGAATACCCTTAAAATAAACATGTGCTTCAGCTTTTGCTGAACTGAAGCCCTGATGGCTTTGCCAAAGGTCAGCCATCACAGATAAATAATTAAGGACAGACAGAGGTACATGTCACAGTACACAGCTAAAATGCCAGATCCTTGCAAAAAATTCCCCCTCTGTGTCATAAGAGAGTCAATGCATACACTGGGGAGCGTAAGCACTGGGAAAAGGGGGGCTCTATTGTTCCTTGCAATTTTCAGCTAGAAATAGCAGGCAGAGAAGAGTGAAGGGTATCCGTATGTGTACAGGGATACATATATATACATCTCATATGTCTTCTCCCTGGGAAACACTGCTCAAAGGGCAACATGAAGGAGCTAGGTAAAGTCCAAAGGCATTTAATAGAAAGTGATACTGGTTTTTTGGATTTCAGCAGCTTTCTGTAGGCTGTTACATCTATTCAGTACTTAATTATACCTATTGAGAGCAATTACAATAGTAGTTAAAAATGAATAGTCTACAGAAAGAGATATTTTTGTAAATTTTTAGAAGAATTCCAACATTCTTGTATGATTTCTATATCCTACTATTTGCCTTGCTGTTAGATCACTTGGGACATCTTCAATAGGAAGCAGCATTTTTTCAGGGCTGATCTAAACTCTTTGACTGCCTCTGAGTCTATAAGGCAATATTGTCACCCTCAGATCTTTTTGCTCTTCAGTACTGTAGAAGCACTCTGGATGGCTTTTCAATGTTTTTTATCTTGGTTCACTCTTTTTTCCCATTCCTTAGAATCACAGGCTTTTTGCCAGGACACCATTAGCCACATTGCATGGAAAGACTGTGGCCAGGCACATGTGTACTGGGATGCAGAGACGAGCTGGCCAGGAGCCCATGGCATGAGTCAGCTGCCACTGCCCTGCTGGCACTGTCTGTATTCAGTACAGCTCTTCTAACAGCTCTGTGGTCCTCCAGCCTGCACTTACACACTGAGGAGATCTGCAGACTGCTTAGGGTAGGTAGCAGTTAGAAGGTTAAAAAGTTGGGAATCTGGGTACTTTGCAAGGGATTTGGTCTGATTGCTCAGCTGGAACATCTACTTCCATGTGAGTCCCTAAATGTATAGCCTAAGGGGATACAATACTTCTGTTTGTTAAAAAGGACTCATTATCACACAACCCTAGTCATTCCAGTGGTCCAGTATCTAACAAATGAGGAACAGAAAGGCAAAGTCCCTCCAAATGAATGGCTCAGACTCAGAGCAACTGGGACCTCAGATGAATTAACAATGAAAGAGGACCAGAGGACAAGGACTCTTTGCTTTCAGCTGGATTTTCTTGTCCCCACAGAGCAGATCATCTTCAGCTCTGAGCTACTTATTTCTACATTAAAACCAAAGAAGCATTGCAGAGGCGGGGGAGTGGTTATTGTTTAACTTTGATTGGACCATGAACCATTCATGGAGCAACCACTCAGCATAGCAGAAGCTACAGGTGGGCAAGAGGAACATGTACTTGATGGAGAAGGCAATGCTTTTCAAGCCAGCACCCTCCTGAAGCTAGCATTTCATGGAAAGCTGCCTCTAGTGACACTTCAATCTTCTCCTTTCTAGGCATATGCAAATTATCACGACTGAAGAAAAGCTAATTCATTTCTATGTGTGGTTAGTAAAGCACATAAAATTCCTATCTGTATTTCAGAACTGTATTAGAGAGCCATTCCTACAGCATATTGAGTGCTCAGATGTCAAGATGCATTGTAGCAATTTTTCACATACTAACCTGGCCAGTAGTACATGGAAACATTCTTTTTAGCTTTCATCATTGTGACCCACAAAGGCTCTGATCCATTCCACCAGAGAGGCAGCAGGCTTTCTTTATTCACACCAATATCAAAAGATACATTTGCCTTCTGGTCCCACATGTAGTTTCCAGTCATCTGATGGACCTCACAGTGGCGACCTTTGAGAGTGGAGAAAAAAAGCAGCACAATCAGATTGGTGTTCTTCAGCAGAGGGATGCTAGCAGCACCACCACTGCTACTACTGGATCATCCAGCAAATCAGCTGAAAAGCCCTGACTTGAATTCAGGGATCTCTTACCTTGTGACCATTCGTAAAATCTCCCTGACTCTTACCTTTTACTGAGATGCTCCAGTTTGCTCTCTAAATCCCCCAGTTCAGATACCCAAAAGTTAGTTGCTGAAGCTTTTCAGCCCTGTGTTCCCTTCACAATCAATGGATAAGAATAGTCACATCTAGAAAGCAATTCATGCCACCCTAAGACAGGCATCTCAGGTATCTGGAGGTGCATATGGTCTCTATTATTGGTAGAGAAAGATCACAGCTTTTTCTCTGCTCCAGGCAGCCAAATTTTAAACAGCTGAGGCCAGAAGGAACAAATCTCTCACCCTATGGCCTGCTCAACATTTCAAACCCAGCCCCACACAAAAACCGTGTCAAACAGCAGCCCACGGGTGCCACATGTTTGACTGACACCTGGCTCCTTCTACACACCCAACACCTGCCAAGTGTGAGACCATTTTAAGGTACCCATCAGCACTCACAACCAGAGGGCTGGGGGAAGCAAGCTGTGAACAGCAGGTGATAAGAGCACAATCTAGAAACGTAGAACAAAGATTGGGAAACTTGCATTTCTTCTTCCTTTATCCATAGGGCACATTGTTTTTCTACAAATAGGCAAAAACTAGGCAAACACATTTATATGTTACCTTTATTTTCCATTGTTGTTAGCTTTTCTTTTTTTTTCTTGTAATGATCATGCTTTGTTCTTGGTTGTGGGCACAGCAATCATTTCATCAGACATGTTCAGGCCTCTTATTGTATCTGAGGGGCCCTTGGGCAACTTTCTATTACAAGAAACTAGTATATAATAATGGAGAGATGTTTTCTACTTCTTGTAATTGTCAGAAGAGAAGATACTGTATTTTAGGAATTATTCTGAAGATGAATTAACAGAAATGGCAAAAGAAATGTTCAAGATTAAGTTGTACTGGAAGTTCCTTATTTCCATATCTTAAAAAGCAACAGAAGATTGTGTTAGACACTGTCCTCATTAGCTGGTGAGTCATGTTATTGCAGGGATCCAGATAACATGCTTTGATTATTTTGAGCCTGAGCATGGTGATCAGAACTGAAATAACCTTGGTGTTCTTGTTCTGAAAAGATGTTATTTCAAGCAGAGGACTCCGTATACTTTTGGGTGCATGTGATCTTGAAATGGATTTTGAACTCTCCTTCCCTACTAAAAAGTATTTCAATTATGCAAAACATTTCCTCCTTCCCAGAGGAAAAAAGTGGTCCCAGTTTGTGGCAGTCAGTGCTTATCACACTAAACCAAACAGGTTTAATATAGGAGGACTGGTGGATTGGATGGGCAGTAATTTGTTCTCTTCAGGCTGACAAGTGCTCTCTTTGCTGTAAGTCTCAAGAGATAGGAAGGAAGGTAGTCTCTACAGTGCATCAAAAATGCAGCCCTACAGTTTACAGGACAACCTCAGCTTCTTAAAGTCCATGTATTCCTAAGCATCTATCAACCTCATAAACTGCAGCAGGCAATGTGTGCCAGCCTGGGAAACTTGCAGGTCAGTGCTGAAGTTCTATCAGTGTGAAACCTACAGATTAGGTATCTGTATGATGTATTGTGTAGTCGTCATATAGAATCAATGAGCTCTAGCTGCTACTGATCCTGTAGGACTTAAGGTCTGCTGTCTGTTTATCCACATTTTTAAGGAAGAGATTGGAGATTGTTCTTTGTAGTATTGCTGGGAAGTTTAATTAACTGTTTGAACTAATACAGAGGACAGTGTTCTGTTCTCCAGATCAGATTAGTTCAGTTTTCAGTGGATTCCAAATCTTTTTTTTAATACTGAAAAAGAGGCCTAGAAGACTATAAGGCACCAGTTTTCATTGCAGACATCCCTGGTTCACAGGGTCAGAAAAGAAGATCAGGTGAGCAACAGATCAAAAGACATGACCATTTAATGCCATTCACGACTGCTTACTGGAGGCCTGTGTCTCAGAAAGACCCTAGACCTCCTTGGAAGATGTCGATAATCAATTAATTATTCTCTTCCTTGAGTTGCTCCTCCCAATATTTATCATCAGTTCAAAATTATCATCACTGTTCAAAAAGTATGCCTGAACTCTAATTTTATTTTTGACCTTTGTTAATCTTCAACCATGGCTATTCTGAGCTTTGCTCACTAGATTGAAAAGCCCTGGAATAACTGGCATTTCTGCCCCTGCCCCTTCCCCCCCAAGATACTCGTACACAGAATTAAGGCCATTTGTCAAGTTTCTTTTGGGTCACATGTACAAACCCAGTTCTTTATATCCTCTGTTTTTACTTGTTTTCTCCAGCCTAAGAAAATTACCTTTGGTGTGTTTCTTTAGAATCATTATCAGAATAGCAACATGGTGTTAGGGAGTCACCATAACATTCTGAATTTATTATTTCTTTCCTTACTGCAGCTTTCCTCTGTAATCAAACATTATCTTAAGAGTTTCAAAAATAGAAACAGGGCAGAAAGCAATTTCAGCATACAGATGTCATTATTTAAACTCACTGTAATTGTAGTAAAAATTACTCCTTCCTCAAACAACAGAGGAAAACAAAGAGGGTATAGTTCCCAGGAATATGATAACTGTTGTATCCTTCTGCAGGAGAGCTAGCAAAAGCATTTGCAAGTCTGCATGCTACAGCTTCCTTGGACACGACACTTCGTACAGCATTTGTCTAAAGCACATTCCCATGTCTCCAGGCACTTTTGTCAGCATTCAAATGAATCTCTGCAAAACAAAGACGAAATTTAAAAACACACAGCCACTTGGCCACCCACAGCAGCAGCACAGTAATGCTGCGTGCTGTGCACCCTGCATTGGCTGCATTTAAGAGCTGCAAACCAGAGCGTGCGCTCCTGGGGCATTTGCCATCTCTGAGCAAATCAGATCTATCAGAGAACCCACAGTGTGCACTTAGCCAATGCAGCAAAGGTACCACCATCTGATGATGAACATCAGTACATGCATTTAGCTAAATGTGCTATGAAATATTATATATATGCCTTGCCACTACGGTGAGACCTTTCCTCTCATGTCCCACCATGATGTCCCCACTCTCTGGAAAGTGACAGGAGTCAGGGGGGCAGATGCAAGCACAGGCTGCCATGGGGCTATACAGCCTGGGGAAGACTTAAGTTCCTCTATGCTAACAACTGGATGACTTGCCTTGGGACGTGCTCTGCTCTGCTCATGCTGCCTACCATAAGGATGAAGAAAGCAGGATTTAGAAGGCACCAGCACCATATTCCTGTTCTGGAGCAAATATAGTGGTTGCTGTCCCCAGGAACTGAGCTTTGATATATGCCTTGCTCTGTTGTTCCCCTGATGGGTCTCATCTGCTCTGCTTCGAAAAGAAGACCACAGGGTGAAAACAAAACCCATGTGCTAAACCTGAAGTAGCCTGGAGAAGGCCAGAGCCCATGAGAAGTCTAGGGGGAATGCTGGCCTGGGCAAAGTGGCCCTGCCATCTGCAGACCCCCAAGTAAAAACAGTACTTGCATGATGTGCATGGACAATTCATGTTTCAAAGGAACTTGCTGGAAAAGTCTTTCCAAATTTTTATTACCTCTCGTACCAGACAGAGACAAAGCACAAACACCTTAAACTGCACCAGGTAAGACTTTGCAATTCAAGCAGGATCACATCAAAAAGCACAGAAAAAAATCTCTGCTACACACAGCATTATTTTTTTCCCTAAAGGGGATTCATTTAGTAAGAGCTTGAAACTCTTAATTCAATGCTTTCATCATGGGGCCAGGGCTGGGGTGCACAAAAAATTGCTTATAAATCATCCAGCTGAGGTTTTGTGGATGCTTTCTTGTGTGGGAAGTCAGGTCTTGTGTCCTGGAGAGCAGGGACTCTGAGCTGTTGGTTATTCTCCTGAACTGTGGTGGGCTCAGGGACCACTCTGGGACCCCTGAACACCCAGAACTGGGTGTGGCTTGAGGGCACTGAAGCTTCAAGCACTACAGAGGGCCTGGACAAAACAATGGACAAAGTTGCTGCTTGCAGTATTAGACAGAGTATGTGCCTCTGGCAGTGACTTCAGCTCTGGGGTAAGAAATACCTTGATACATGAATGTCCACTTAGCTAACAGCTGGTAGTAGGTACAGTAGTTGTGAGGTTGTAGCTAGTAAGAAGGAAAAAACTGTATTTCAATTTGTAGCATTGTGAACTTGTGTTGGAAAAAACTTTCTGTTCTTCACTTTAGAAGTGTTTACATTTTTTTAACCGGTAGAAAGCAAACACAGATTTTTGCAATATTCTGTGTGTGAAAGAGAAAAATCCTGACACTTGGCATTGCAGCCTTTCTGCAGGTGGTGAGTTGTTGGGGCTCGCCCCCCCGCTCCCCCGGGGTGGGAGGGGAGCCTGGGGGACGCATGGCAGAGTACGGGGCTTCTGGAAGCCCTGCTCTGAGGTCACACGTTCTCGAGTTGTGTTTGTGATTGGATGTTTTGTGTGGCCCGGCCGGGGAGCGAGGGGGGTTTCCCCGGGAAGGAGGGTCAGTCTGTGCTCGTGACCGGCCATGCTGGCTGGGTCCCAGAAATAAAGACCTAATGAACACCTTATGAAAGATCGTGTCCCTAATTCTTCCATGGGCCAAGGCTACTTTCAGAGGCTACACCGGACTGCAACAGTGAGTAAACAAAGTGAGAGGAAGAACGTGAAAATGAAAATCCTCCTGGTTCACACTATCTTTTCCAGCCTATTCTTGCTGGGATAGTACCCTTTCCCTGCCAGTTAATAGTATTACCACAAATTTATTCATGATCTTTTGCTTCCCAACACTGAGTTTTAGAAATGGAAAGCTAATGAATCCAAGAAAAGGAAGGGACTTGATTTCAGAACTGTATGTCACAAACAGAATCTTTTTATTGCTGCTGGCATCTGTGACTCATCATGCACTCTGTGTCCTTCTAGATTTTTTCTAAGCTTGGACAGTGAAGTAGAGATGGTTTTAGATCATGTGTATGTAATAAACTTCCCTGTTGTACTCCTATCCTTCCATTTTTTATGCCTCAGAAAACATGCAGATATTGCTTATATAGTTAAGAACTTGCTTAACTGCTGAACAGAAATTGTCAGCATCCTTTTCTGGACCAGGCTGGTGTCAGGATGCCATTAACTGTGCAACAGAAAAGAGGCATCCACTAGAACCATCACCAGGCTGGGCTTCCTTCAGGTACTGAGTAGAAGGAGCCTGGAGCTGCTGTGCTTTAAATCAGGAAACTCTCACAGCAAACAATAAATGTACTAGTATGTGTGCACATCAGCCAGACTCTAGAGGATTCCAAGGCTGGGAGCCCAAAGGGTATTTTCTCTCAGAAAACATGGAATAAACGGGGTGCAGTGTATGTTGATTTGCTGTGCTCAGGGGAAAACAGATGTAGACTGACTGTTTGTTAGACTTTGGCATCATCCACCAAAGCCCCTCAGCAGTTAAGTAGGCCAACATTAAGAGTTAGGAGTGAAGGGAAAATTGTTGAAACACGGAAGATGGGTGAAACCTTCAGTCTGGCAGAGTCGACCTTCATGTCACCTATCCCTGGGACCTCTGCCATGTTGCCCCATTCCCGACTGCCATTAAGAGAAGGAGGTGATGGCATTTGCAGGGATCAGCTGCAGTGACTGAGAAAACACCACACACCACCTCTGTATTTCAGACAAGCCCCAAATGTGCCATCACTGTGTTGCAGCGAGTCTGGAACAGTCCTGCAAAGGTCGCAGCCCTCACTCTGAGTGCAGGATACTGAAATATCCTCTGGTCTACCTTCTCCTCCATCCCTCCAGCTTCATGGGACCTCACAGCCCTTCTGCCACTTATTTAAGATCAGGTCCTGTCCAAAGAGGCACATGGAGGCTCCTTGCTGGCTCCTCTCCAAGCAGTTCCCCACCCATCTCTGCAATCAGGGGCTCCTTTTGCTTCCCATGGATGCCAAGTAAAATATGACTCTTGGATGTGGGGCTGCACAGCTGACCAGGCAGCTGGCACATCCTCATGGAAGACCTGCCAGAAAGACTTCATTTCTAGTTATGATCTTGGAAAAGAAATCCTTTCTGGATTTCTGTCTCAGATGTGATACTGTCTGTTCATGTTTATGCTGGCTGGAAATGTGAGGTGCCCCTGAGTGGTCTCAGCTTGGGGAGGACTTCAGGAGAGCTGGGCTGCAGGGAGTCCTTCATCACCCCTCCAACACCTGCAGGTTGTCAGGTAAGGGAGACCCAACCACAGCATGAGCAGCTTGTCTCAACAGATACAGCACGAGGTGCTCTGAAGCAGTAACTCCTGCTTGCAGCAGTTACAGGGGAGACCTCCAACTTTCCACTGAACTTGGCATGAAGCTCCCTGCAGAGCCAGCCTACAGCTGGGAAAGGGAAAAATTAAAAACTCCCCACAGGATAACAACCCAAGGTGGCTTGTGGTCTTAATTCCTTCCTTTGCAAAACAAACAGCATAGGGTATGATGAAGGGAGTCTTTTTGAATAGACTTACTTGTACTCCTTCTTCCCTCCCTTGCCAAGCCCACAAAGAGTCCTGCAAGAGCTCTGTCACAGCTGCAACATCTCCTTTTACCTAATTCTCCACTTCATGTTTTTCAGGTCAACAATTCCAGTGTCGTAACTGCACCATGGAGAGCAAGGAAACCAGGTAGGATTCAGTCTAGCAGCTCAGAAAGCAACCCAACCACCTAAAATGAGTCTTTATGCCACAGTAAAAGCCAATACTAAGAAACATGGCATAAAGGAAGTTGCTAGAGAAGACTGCTTTTCAAAGAGTTGGATTTTAAGCTAGCACATCCTTGAGCTACCTTGCGCAGCACCAGGTTTTTGTAACAAAACAGCTTCTCTGGTTGCTTGTCAGTGAGATCCATTTGCACCAGCACTGATTTGGCTTTTGTTTGATGCTTCTTCAAGCAGCTATCAGTCATGATGCCATGCCCTGGCCTGCAGGAAGACTGGAGCTTCATCCCAAGCTTTGAATTACTTGGTGATTTTACACGAGGAAGCCAAACCATTAACATTTTTCTGGTTTCTGTGCTCTGGTTTTCTTTCTCATGATTGTGGTAAATGTGCAGGAAAGGAAAAGACCTCTAAGCAGGCTCTGGGCTTTGGGCCAAGGCTTTCTGTGTGACTTGGAGAAGCTTCAGCAGATGTCTTCTCACAGGTTAACAGCAGCAGCAGGTATAAAGCAGGAAGGGGACCCATGAAGAGCTCTGCCATAGCCCTGCAGCACTGCATGATGACAGGCAAGTCACCTCCCTCCCATGCTTCCCTTCCAAAATTTATCCTTTTATTTTTCACCAGGCTGGACCCTATTTGTCCTGCTATGTCAGTGCTTCACCCAGCACCTCGTCTCAGCAGAAAGGGGTGTGATTCTCATTAGCACACATTAGATAGTTGCTTTTAGATACGTGGCTCCTGGTCAACAGTTACAGTTGCATCTCTTTGGTCATAGCTTTGAAAATCTCGGTAGATTTGCCATTTCCATGAATATTAAATTCAGTCAGGCTGCCCTCTCGAAATCATTGGCAAAGTAAAATATAATGACTAGAAGATCCTGCAGCTAGCTGGGCAGCTGTGCTGTGTGCCATTGCCTGTGCACTGCCAGTGCAGAGGAGAGCTGTGCTCTGGCAGAGCCGAAGGGTGCACTTTGGCATCTGCACTGAGAAGCACTGGGGCCGATGCTGCTGATCTCCATAACCTCTGCCTGCAGGTCTGGGCACGAGGAGGAGGTGAGTTCATGTTTGAGGAGACTGACGTGTCCCAGTGGTGATGATACCTGAGGGGCAGAGTCCACTGTCCTCCTCCAAAGCCACAGAAATGAGGGAGAACTTCTCTCATTTAGTAACAACTCTGGAGTCAGGAAGGTTGCATGGATGTGGGGTGAAGGGCAGTAGGCAGAAAGGAAAGGCCTTGCTCACAAGAATGAATAGAGGCAAGTCAGATACAAACTACAACGCTTTTATGCACACTCTGTCCAAGACCTGGCAGCCATGTACAGTTCTGAATGGATGTGGAGCCATAAGGCCTTGTGAATAAGCAGAGAAAGAAGGGACAGGAGTATTTATCAAAATAAAAAAACCCGAAAAACCAGAGTGGGACATAATGAACAAGCCAGGGGTGGGAATGTGCAGGTGGGGCCAGAAATTTCTTAAACTGATTTAGCTGAAAGATGTCAATATACTATGAAGACAAATAAAACATTTTGGAGGTTAAAATGGGAATTTCTTAGCAGCTCATGAAACAGTAGTGTAGAACAAGACATGAAAAATATTGTGTTCCTGATTTCCCAGAAGAAACTGTGGCAGCATTTAACTTCCAGACATCCCAGTTGCAATAAAATAAATAAAAGAAATAAAAGCAGTTACAGTTGTGTCTGCCTGCAGCAGAGGGGATGCATGGCTGGTGAGATGCAATGAAAGCTTCCCCATGCCCATACAGCAGCACCAGGGAGACAGTAGCTTGCCATTCCCTAAGCAGGTCACTATGGCAGGATCCTTGTGTCACCCTGCCATGCTGAATTTTCTCCAAAACCTGTCCCAGCTTTGCAGATTGAATAGATGCAGACTCAACACAGCTGAACACTACACCTGCCACGTGCTCTGCACTCCTAACCCCACCACCCCATACAACCTCCTTTCAGTGGAAATGGCACCATGGCCCCAAAGGGTAAGAACAGTGCAGCTATGGGATTTACTCTGCTGTCATGGCAGGACACAGTCATGGGGTCCACTAACACCCCAAGGGCTCAAGGGCAGTCTTGGGTCTTCCTCTGGGCATGTTCATCACGTAAACATAGTCCTCAATTGGTTCCTGACCTACTTAGTACTACTGTGACTCATGTGTTAGGAAGGTGAATTGATATTTGCAATTAAATTGTATTTGCATTGATATCCTTATCATAAGGTCTGGCAGACTTGCAAGAAGAGTTGAGTTTGGTCTCACAGACTATCTTACTGCTTCAGGTTGAGGTGCAGAACTCTACTAAAAATATAAAGAGTCCAGTAGTGGTGTTTCATCACCTGAAACAAAACTCCTTCTTTGTGAGTACAAAGTAGGATGTTTTCAAAACTCCTCAAAAGGCTAGTTACAGACTTCACTTTATGTATGCACACTTAATAGGAGTGATGAATAAATGTGGTTAGGAGTGAAATGTTGCTCAATTTTCTTCTTCTCTTTAACAGCTCCATCCAAAGATTTTTTGCACCTATGAATTGTTAAGTTGGTTTGCCTATGTACACCTGAAGAACATGACCTGGAGTAGAACACCTCTATTTTCAGTCACAACACTTATCCTGCATTCATATATTTGCACCAAATAATGGGAAAAAAACCAAACCAAAACCAACACTGTGATGGTTTTATACTCTGATCAGAGATGAGCAAGAGAAAAGTATTTCTCTTGAGAGAGAGGGAAGAAGGGGTTAAGCAGTTTCAAAACAAGCTGGGCACAACTGATGTCAGATTTTTGTCTTACAATGGCATCTATTTGCTTTCCCAGCAAGCAGTATATGAATCACTGGGCACTACATTGTTCCAAGGATAGCGGAAGATGCCACATATTTTAGGAGAGGATAGATTTTCTTACTCCTCCTCATTAGGTGGAAACTCTTGTTTATTCAATAACTCTAGAGAAAAATCCAAGTAGAAACTCCAGGAAAAAAAAAATCGGTTTTGTTAGTTTTTTTACTTAACTGTTGTTTCCTTGCTGTCTGTCTCTGAAGGAATTGGCCCAGCTGTACTCTCTGCACCTTCCTAGTGTCTCTGTAATCATGTGTCCTCCACATAAGATTAAAAGCAAATCAGCATCTTGAAAACTATTACTGTTCTCTCAATTTTCTGAAAGCCTCCCCTGGACATTCTGAAAAACTGCAGGGGAGTAAAAGCAAAAATCCTGACTGTTTTTCCATTTGGCTATTTTGCATTATTACAGAAATGAGGACTTAGAGCAAAGTTAAGAAAACAGAAAATCTACTAAATTTAAAAAGAAATTTAATGCTGAACTTGCCAAAACAGACCTGCTGACTGAAAATAAGTTCTTAGCATAGCCACACTCAGCTCACATGCATTTTTATTAAAACCCCTGAGCAGTCTGTATTCCTTTTCCATGCATTCCTGGTTGTTTTAATGTTCTATATGCTTGCACCAGGGAGCCCCAGCTGGCCATGATGCTGAGGTGTTAGCAGGTAGGGACCTGGCTACACTGTGGATGAGCAAAGGTGAGCTTCAAAAATTAGCTCCAAGTGGCATTTTCAAGTTTGGAACAGGTTTCAGAGAAACAATTCCGGGCTGTAATGCCACGGTGCTTTTAAACTCCCAGCTAAAATCACGACTTGGGTTATTTTTATATCTTCTTTGGAAGAAAAAGTCACAGGGAGCTGTCTTCCACTTCGGCACAGGGAACTGGCAGCTCTGAGGAGCATCACAGCACAGAAATACAAGTACTCACCCGTCATCAGCGTGTAGTAATTTGGGTAAGAGAGGCTGGGGAAGTCTGGGGTCATGTAATCCACCTTCACCCCCATGTTCACAATGTCCCGAAAGCCCGGCAGACCCTCCAGCTCGCTGTCATCAATGTAGTCGAAGCGAAAGCCGTCGAGCAGGAACACCAGGAGCTTGCGGTGGGCCGAGGAGGCGGCGGGAAGCGGCAGGAGGGCGGTGAGGGCAGTGGCCAGGAGGGCGGCGAGGAGGCTGCGGCTTTCCATGGCAGGCGGCAGTGAGGGATCTGCGGCAGCTCCGGGACCGGCCCTGGCACTGCTGTCCCCCTCCCGCTTACAGCGCCCGCGTTAAAGCTACAGCGCTGCGGGCGGGGGAGGTCACAGGTTAATTGCAAGCAGATGATTAACCTCGAGCTGAGGGAAGAGCTCTGTACGTCCCAGCTGCAGGGAAAAATGCTTCGCAGCGATGGGGAACGCACGGCACAAAAGTAACTGGAGCCTCTCAGGACACTCCGCAGACGCTCCCGAGGCAGTGCGGGCTCGCTGCCCGCTGGCTCCCGGCGAGGAGGGGCCGCGGCTCCCTGCTCGCTCCCACCGCCGCCAGCAGCGAGCGGAGCCCGCTCCCGGCCAGCCCAGCTCCGCGCCAGGGCTGCGGCTAGTAGGGGTCTCGGAGAGAGGGGCTGCACTCTTTGAAACACAGCCTTACATCTCCAGCAGCGCCAGCGCGGGCTTTCTTCTCGTCTCCCCGGCAGTGGCTTCTGATAAAACTCAGAGTGAGATTAAGACAAAGCATCTCCCCAGCTGGGAAGTGCAGTATGTGTGAGTTGAGGTCCAGCATTTCGATGGTACGGCGGTACCGCAGAGCACCAGCTGAGCAAGCTCACCTCTCTCTACATGCATGCGAGTCCCTGCAGATGACCCTGTCCTCTCTGCTTCCTCTGTGCTGCCCTGGGACTAATCCAGGTCCTGATGCACCAGTAGAAAAATCTAGCTTCAGCTAGATAATAATTGATACATTTATTTTCTGGCTGTTGGTACTATTTAGATATTAAGTCCTGGATGGTGCCTAATTTCATATTTAAAAGGAACAAATTTGTTCCCATTTTAGTCACGAGTCACCACCAGGTTCTTCTCCTTCACAGGAACCTAACTTTACCTCTAATGCAATGCCAGCAACTCTTGTACACCCTAACAGTACATTAACTTACTTTACTTTAATTATTTTTCCTGAATAAAAGAATTTCATGGCATTCCTAGCATTGTCTAACTGTGGGAAATGTCCTTTGCAGATGTTTACACCTGGGGAAGGTTGTAAGAGACAGCTGGCCACCATCCCAGTGTGGGCATCTGAACTTCTCTTTACAAAGAGAATTGAACTTCCTTACAAAGCTCCCCACTGCACATCCAGCACATCCAGTTACCTCTTACCAAACACTGGGCTATGTAAGCTCAGCAAGATGGCTTTCAGCCCCCTTTGCCCCAAACACTTACTTACCCCTTTGCAAGCCCCCCTCGTGTCCTGGCTTGCCTTTTGCACAGTGTTGTACTGGGTGCTCGTGCCCGTGAGCCAGAGCTACTGCCTGCAGGTCACTGCTCCCAGTGCTCTCTCGCCTGGAGACATGCTGTCCATGCCCTCCTCCCACACGGCTTCCAGCTCAAGAAAGAAGATGCCCTGACAGGGGAAGGGGTGCTGGGACTTTCTGTAGGAGGTAGTCATTCCAGGAAGGTGGAAGAGGATGCAGTAGGAGCCTGCAGCCAAGCAGAACTGCTCAGGCCCTTCAACTGCCTGTGCTTGTGTTCAACTTCTCAGTAAAATTCCTCATGCTTCCTCCCTATCACTGGACTAAATGCATTCTTCATAGACATATCCCTCTCTGTGATGTGCCCAGCCAAGTTTTTTTTCCCCTTTTTTTCCATGTGCCCCTTTTCCCATCTCCATCTTGGAGTTCAGCACTTGGGACGTACGCTCACATCAGTTAAACCTGAGCCAAGGACTTAGGGCATTTCTAAGCTCCAGCTCAGGGATCTTTAAAGCAACAAAGGGAATTAGCCATTCAGGGCTTTATCCCTCTTCACATAACATTTACTTTTGAAGCCTTCCATTTCTAGCTATCATAATCTTGACAACTTTAATTCTATGTTTTGACTTTTCTTATCTTGCTTGGCTTCAGTTAATTTATTTTCTCACAGTGCAGCAGCAGTTTTCTCAAAACCTAAAAAACAAACCCAGGGTCACACAGCTGCACCACACCTCGTGTCAGAGACAGCTGAGCCCTGGGGCTATCCATAAAACTTCATGGCCGTGAGAGGGACATCTGGACTGTGGTCCTCAGTCTGCTGGGATGATAGCAGGTCCTGGTCCCCTGAGCAGACATTGCCTGGGACAGCCAGGCGGTACTGGCATGCTCTAGCCTGAGCTTTGAAGGAAAACACACAAATCCTGCCATGCAAGGGAAAGCCGCAGGGCTGCGTGACCTGGGTGTTCAGTCTGTGCTCTGACTGCGTCCCAGCCAGTGCAAGGCTGCCACTGCCCTGCCCGCAGGGACGAGGCTGCAGCTGCACACCAGGCTGCTGGGCGACGTGACAGCCTGGGCAGTGCTGTGGGCAGCTGCCTGCCTGGGGGATGGCACGTGCTGCATGTCACACCTATGGACAGTCACCACTCTTCTCAGCCGTCTCCAGACTCCATGGGGTCTCAGCCAAGGATCTGCCACTTCATCCGCCTCCTGAGGGGAATATGCACATCTTTCTCCTGCTGAACCTGGCTGGACTTCCAGGATAGGAGGTGGCCCTGCAGAACTTGTGTTCAGAGACAGCGCTTCTACCAGTGCTTACTGGATTTTCACTAGAGCAAAAACTGTATGTTATGGGCTTGGAGCCACCTGTAGTGTCATGTCTTGGCCAAGCCACTGTGGTAATTTATTATGTCCATACTTATGTTGAATGAGCTCAGAAACATGTCCAGAAATGGGGAGGGAAGTATTATTATGCACCTCTTGGCAGACCCATGAGGACATTCACATTTATGTCTTGGCTTGTCCTCTAATGGGTGGCCTCTGGGATTACCAGCAGGGCTCAGCAAGAACAACAGCTGCTACCCACGAAGGAATGGGATAAAAAAGGAGAGACAGTAAAGTATCTGAGATGGAGTCTCTCCTTGAAAGGATGACCAGGTTTTTGAGGTGGTGAGACCAAGAAGCCAGGCTTCCATCATGAGATGGTATAAAATACATGTCTTCTTAATTTAAGGCACTAAGAAATAATGCCTTCCTTCCAAAAGGGTTGCAATCTTCTATTTAACCGCTCCTTAAGAGAAAGCTCTATCTGAGCTGACAGAGTGGCATGAGAGACAATTGGTACAAGGTACCAGAGCTCAAAGTCTGCTTTAAGAATTGGAGATTCACAGGTTTCCACTCAACAAATAAGAGTAAGGCCTGAGAGGGGTTAAAGGACTAGCGAGACACGTAACTATGACGCTATACAATACCAACTTGTGTTTTGAGAGACAGTCCCCCTGAAGAGTGGGACTGGAGCCAAACAGTCTAGCTTGGCAGAGACAGATCCTAGCAATACATTTCATTCCTGCCAAGCAATGTTGATTTGCTTTGGTTCACATTCATTTGTAAGCACCCTGTCTGCACAAAGCCCCAGATGGCCGTGGAGACTCCAGCACAACAATATTTTGATACAAATGCTCTTACAAAAGCTATCAGAGCCTGAACTGGTGTCCAGGGACAATAGTCCTCACTAGTTAGCTGTTAGACAGGGTTTAGGAAGAAGCATGCATAAAGGAAAAACAATCCCTCCACTCAAATTGTACATGAGGAGATACCCCATTGATCCAAAGTTGTTTGAGAAAAGATCCCCAACCACTTAGATTGCTCAAGAAATCTTGGCAAAACCTGCCTCCAGTGTCCTTGAATATATTTTCTTTTTTTCCTCAGTCCTACAGAAATCACAAACATGGCAACAGAAATGAAAGAAAATTCTCTGGGCTCATACCAACAGTTCAATCTTCCTTGTCAGATGTACGAGCCTTCCTGGCAGCACAGCTCTATCTGTGCTCTTAAGTCCAGGAGCATATGCAAGAACAAGAGCTGCTAAAAGTAAAGTATGGTTTCCCTTTTCCCCACTGAACTAGAAAATCTAAGAGGAAAACTTGTCCTTCTTGCTCTTCTGAAAGAAAGATAAGAAGTCCTAACATGACTCATTGTCAGCTTGTGATTCCTCTTCAGTTCCTGTTCTCCTTCACACACAGTTGTAGTTGGACACTTTGGCCAACACAGCCTGACTTGCTAGTTTGGTTGTTTCTTTTCTCTCATTAGATAAGAAGGCAGGCCTCATCCAGACATAAAAGCCTTGAGCTGCTTGCATTTCTTTGAAGAAGAGGAAGAGGATTTGTGCCAGTCTGAAGTTTTAATTCTGCTGGACTAAGTTTCTTCTTCCCCTTCTCCCCACCAGACCCAAGATAAAAAAGTCACAGGTGGTACTTGCCCCTCTGCTGACTTCCACAGAAAACCTCTGGCAATATGCCAGCCTTCTGAGCTGACAGAAGGTCTTACCTTGGTAGAAGTCATTGGCTGCAGGAGTTTAGTATCAGTTTCTTTGCTCCTGCCCTGTGCATTCTCACAAGTGCTTCTACATGGAAGTGTGCATTAGGCAAGGCATCTGCTGCTCCTTCTGATCTTCCTGGATGATACTTTATGTCAAGTCAGTTATTTCTGTGATCTTGTGGTGTGCAGTAGTTCAGTCATGAGGAGTTCAAGACATAAGAAGTGGGTTGCTCTTGCTGTCAGGGATGTACAGATGTATATAATAAAGTCACATGCTTGTTAGCTACAGAGCATTTCTAAGTTAGAAACTCCAGCTTTTCTGGAGAAAAGCAGTGATCTTTCACTGTTTCCTGAGGCAAAGTTTTCTTCTAACCTACCCATCTGGTATGAGATTTGCCTTACTGAAAACATCCACACGCTGGATAATGAGTATATCAAAGTGGGACAGTGACCACCCTGATTGACAGCCAGGGGCTGTTTAACGTTCTTTGAAGTGCCTCAGTTCAGGCAATTGTGATCTTTAGACAGCAGCTCTCCAAATCTCTTACTCTGTCCTTCACTACAACAGTCACAAGTCATATCAGTAACTTTCCTAGTTGAAGATATCTCTTGGAGATGAAGAAACTTAATGAACTAGTGCAGACCCCTCAATGGCTCCCAGCTTCCTTGCAAGGAGCTGCATGGGCTTGGTGCATCATTGTCAGCACTGCTCTGTGAACGCTTCCTGACAGTGGTCTCCTTGGGGAAAAGGCTGTGCTTTCATTAAGAGTAATTAGAATGAACAGAGAGGGTGGCTCTTCACATCACAGCACTATTTGGGTGTGCAAGGCCTTTTTCCTGGAGACCTGACTGTTAAAAGCATAGGTGGGACTAATTCACAGGAAGAAAGTGCACCCAGGGCTGGTAAACACAAACAGCACTGACTCCAGCCATCCTAGAAGGTTATGTTCTTAGAGGGTGAACAGGAGTATTTATTCAGTGGGAGAATTTTTCAAGTGTTTTACTTAGCACTTCTCTTAACCCAGTGTTATATGGTCACTACCCAGACCTCCAAGATCACCTTCTCTTAATGGTTTCTCTTGGGCTGTAATTGCAGCTCACTCGCCCACTTCACACAGATATCTGAGCTGCTGCAGTGGACATTCACAGCCAGGAAGAGAAGAAAAGGGTTGGGGGGGCAGCAGCAGGGGGAATATGTCTCCAACAGGACTGAACCCAGTCAGCGCTGCCTGATGCCAGCCCCCTATATCAGCCAGCTGCTGCCCAGCAGGAGAGGCCGCACATCTGCACGTCTGAGGTGGGAAGGAGAGGATGGAAATATCACTTCTAATAAGCTCCCAAAAGAGGGCCCTAAGGAAAAGCATGTTTCATATAGCTAGTGTGAGTTGGAATAACAATCTTAACCTGAACCCTGCAGAGCCACGGAGGGTTATGAATTACTTCCTAGTGGTCATGAAGGTAATTAAGAAAAATAAACAGTTCACCAGTGGGCTTAAACTCACTACACAGGGAACCTCTGTCACTGAAAGATGCGTAGGAGCTGAGGTCAGGAAACACTGGGAAGCCTGCACCAGCTGATGGCTGCATGTGGCACAAGACCACCTCTTCCCTCACCCCATGATGTGTCAGCCTGAGCACAGGACTGTCCATCTCAGGGGGAGGGTGTCTTTGTCTTGGACTGAAACCAGTCTTCATCCCTTCCAAAGAATTAGAGTTTTGCTTGGATATCAACCCATCTCCACCCTCCACCACCACTATTTGGCCAACATTTATAACTCATGTCTCTGCAACGTTACTACTTAATTAGCCCAAGACCGTGCTTGTCTGAACATTGGTGTCCTGTAACACAGGAGTTTTTACCTCATTGAGGAAACCTTATGCAATGCACTTCTCTGTCGAAATGAGAGAATTACGTTTGCTAGATAGCAAAACCAGATAGTCAGTCCTAAGCACCTGGATACTGTATATTCTACTTCATCTCTGCTGTGTGGTTATGGCTTGTATGGTGGGGGATTGTGGTGAAGGATTTTACTGCTATTCTGGAAATAGGGGTCAACATGTAATGGTGTGAGTGGGGATGGACACCTGGAAAGCTAAGCAGGTTGATCAAGATTGCTTATTTTTTATTTAGTATAAAAAAATAAAACTTTAATTGGCCAAATAAAGTAGGTGTTACTAATCCTGCTGTGCCGTGACACTAACATGTTCCTCAGGACTTGAACTCAACACATCCATTCATATGCCAGTGGCTCCTCCAAGAAAACAATAGGGTATTCTGCACGTCCGCCAGTGCCTTGCACAGCATTTCCTACCAGTTTATGACCTTGCTTCAGCATCAGCCTTAAAAGATGAAAGTATGAGATAAAAGTCTAACAATCTCGCACAACCTTACAGCCATCTAGTGCTAGTCAAATGTAGATCTATTTAAGCAAAGTATTTGGGTTTCAGATTTTCTCATTAAATGAGGGGTAATTTGAGAGGTTAAAATATCTGGCAAATCAGTGTTGCAGTGCCTACTTTCCAAGAATAAAATAATATTCTATGTTTGATCTTTCTGCTAGATTTCTACAAGGAGCACAAAGAGACTTAAAACATTAGCTTGAACTTAGTATATGTACAAAGTAAACTATCCAGGTCTAGCATAAAATGTCATTTTAAAACTCCAAAATATTTGGCATTTGGCATCGTTTGTAGCCTAGAGGTTGTATGGAGTTCAGCTTTAACTTCTGACATTAGTGTTTAAGAACTGAGGGGGCTGGGCTTGCATCATGATCTAACAAAGAGACAGGTCTTTATTCTGACAGTAGTTATTTAAGCTAACCTGAGAGTATTTGTAATTAGGCACCAAAGGCTGGCCTCTGGCAGGCTGCCTGCAGCAAGCATGCCCTGTGCTGCAGAGAGTTTGCTGCCTACAGTTGCCTTTACTTTTTTTCATGTGCCACTGCAAATTGTTCAGCTTGGCTTTCATATTTTTGATCTCATCAGTCCTGGCTTTTCGTTACTGTATCTTATTCATTTGTAAGGCTATGCTGGAGGTTGAAATCCTCACCTGGAGGACACAGCTTCAAGCCCCAACTTTGCCCATTGTTCAGAAACTACAAGTGTCTGGTTCTCATCTCGCTGTCTGCTGAGTCACCCCTGGGGAATTCGTTCTGACAAAGAAGAGACAGATGTTTTATAACCCAACCACTGTTCTGAGTAAAGAAATATTCACATGATATTTGTTTCCCAGCTTTGGGTGTTTCTCCATCAACAAGCTACAACTTCTCAAGCAAAGCCTTATCTGCATCAGATTTTCTTAACAGTAACGTCCCATCCCTGTCTACCACGGATTACGTCCTTCCCTACAGGAAGGCAAGGTCATATCTTGACATCAGGATCAGCATTACTTTCTCTCACTAGCTGAGTGCTCAGGTTGGGAAATCCTAACATATTACTTATGGCTGGAGTGGGTCTCAGTGACGGCAGGATTCTTTTATCCGAGAACAGGAGCTAGAACAGCCCTCAGTCCTAGGGCACCTGATCTGGTCTTTCCTTCTGAATACTCAGAGGTCTCTGTCTGAGACAAATTCCCTTGATTTCTGTCCTCATTATCTCTTAATGCAAGCCAAAGCAGACTTCAACAGGATTTCAGTGGGATCTGGATGTTGCAGATAGGATGTTTAGTCTGCTCTGAATTCACCATGCCACATCTGCATCCTATTTCTGTTACCATGAATTTGTGGCTTTATATTACTGCTCTTCTCCACAGTACTAAGATTTATAATCACATCTTCCAGTTCCAGTAGTGAAGCCAGTCTGTCATTTGACATTCTGCTCTCTGTTAAGGCTCTTATCATAGACTTGAGTGAAATCATACTTTTCCCTGAAATATGCCCCAGTGTGGAGGCTCCTATTTAGTGCTGTGTAAACATGCTTTTCTGCTTGCATGGGCATCCTGAAGTCAATATGTTTTCAGTCAACCTCACCTTTCCTAGGAACCAACACTTCATGCTGCTAGGAGAAGCTGAAAGCCTGAAGAGCCACCACTTTCCTTTTGTCCTTGTTTTGTAAATGACTCTGGACTCCAGGGGCCGTCTCCTGCCTGCCCAGACACCTCACTGCCTCCAGCCAAGGGGGTCCTACTTGTCCTGCTGTTTCACCCATTCTCTGGGGACACAGCTTTTCCTCTAGCCCAGCTAAGCCCATCTGGACCCTGGCGAAGAAGCAAAGGGGGAGTGTGTGTGAAGCATGTCTGTATGCGCACGCTGTCCCCCCTTTGCCTGAGTGACTGGGCACTGAGCTGTGCTGCTCTCGAGTGCTCCCCTCAGCCGGAATGACTCAGAGAAGTTAAGGCTCTGGTAGTTTTATGGTTTTCTTGGAGAAGAAGCTAAGCAAAGCTCTGATCACCTGAAATGAAGAGAAATAAACAGTAGGAAGGCCTTTTTCTTGGGCAACCGTCATCCCAGGGGATCCAAGAAGTCGCAGTGTTTTGTGTTCCTTCTGGGAGGTGCTTTTCTTCTAGTAGCCCTCCAACATCAGCTGCCTGATCTTTCACCTGTTTGGGGGGCAAGGAAGGTTGTCACGAACCCAAATCACTTCAGGGTCTTGTTTCCCCACACTGTTCCCTGTAGCTATACCTGAGGCTGACAGAGCAGGGAGGAGTGGGATGGGCTGGAAGGTACTGCGCTGACCACCAAGAGAGAAGCAGGTGAAAACGTGCCCTTTCCCCTGCTCAGGATAACCAGTAAAAACTTCTCTTTCTCATCCTTCCTCTTTTGTCACCAAAACAAATAGTTCACGAAAATAGCACATGCATCTTGACAAAATGACATGCTCTCAGTGCCACTTTTAGTAGGCCCCACAGAAAGGCATGGCAAAGTGGTTCATGTTCCCAAAGTTCATTTTCACTTTGTTCCCAGGGAACCCTGTGCTGTGCCTGTGAGTGCTGGAGGCCACAACTATTTCCTTTGATATACTGTGTCAGAAGTAGTCAGGCCCCCCTCAACATGTTTTTTGAGTGAAAATCTATTTGAAAAAAATAGCTTCTTGTTTGTCACAGGTCAGGGCTGACCTGGACTGTGGTACTGGGCTCGGGACTGCATCCTGTTAGGCATATCCCTGGCTACCTCCCATGCAGAGGAGGGGGAAAGTGTGGCTACGGCCACATAGGCAGAACAGAGGCAACTGGTGACCCGAAGTGGAAAGCATGGGCTGTTCCTCCAGCACCAGTCCCCTGGGGCAGCCTGACGCCAACCAAGCTCTTTGCTCAGTCTGTTTTAATAGCACGTGGCTCTTATTTTCCGTGTTTTCCCTCCTGACATTATGCTGATGTGCTAATCCACTGCATGGCAGCAAGAAACATCTCAGATTTCCTGCAGTGCTGTCAGCTGCTGGAATTGGACACCCTGTAATAACCTCCAGGGCCAATGGCCCGCTGCCTTCAATTCCCAGTAAGGACTTATTTTCCTTGGCATGGCCAGCACGTGCCAAACCTCACTCTGATGGTTTTTTGAAAGAGAAAATAGGTGGCAAAGTGCTTAGCTCTTTCAAGGAAGTTTGGAAACGATGGAGAACAACCATGTGAGCACTGAGTGTGGTTGTCCAGCTTCCAGCACAGAGCTGTAAATCATCTCCTGAATGGCTGTCACAAGCACACCAGATCACAACAAAGAAGCTATTTTTCTTTCATCAGGATTCGTTCAGGATAGAGCACCACTGCTAATGGCAGGTGCAAGAAACGTTTGAAATGGATATCTTTTTTTCCAAGAAATAAGGTTAAGAGCTTGTTTGCTCTGCTTGTTTGGAGTTTGGCTTATTTTGTTATGCTCCTTCACAGCTGCAGTTTCTTCCGCATGCTGGAAATGGTTGCACCAGCTCAGAGGCAGCAGTCTCAGGAAAAACAGGAATATTTCCAGTACTGCAAGCAGGGATTTACAACATGCTTAAAGGGAACATCTGTGTCCACCCTGGCTGGGCTGGAGAAATACTGAGGTCTCCACACCTGGGTGTGAGGCCCAAATCCAGGAGTTTCTTTGCTGTGGAAGCACAGCCTGTGCCAATGCGCTCTCCAAGCTCTGTGTACAGTACTGGAGTTATCCACTACCTTCCCTGGGGGAAAGAGTCAGTGCCACTGTGGCTGACACCAGCTTGAGTCTCCCTGATGTGGTTTCCTCTCACCTGAATGCCAGCTCACGCTGCCCTGTGAGTCACCACACCATTCCCCAGGCACTTTCTTGTGCCCAGCATCTCCAGGCTCTGCCGGCATGGCTCTGCCTGCCTGGCAGGCTGGGAAGGTGATTTCCAATTTCTGTTCCCCTTTGGGAACTAGTATTGCACAGGGGTCAGGCACATCTCTTGGGAGTGCTGTTGGGTACCACTCCCTGCTCATTCAGTCCTCATCAGCAATAGCACTGCTGCCATGGTGGAATATGCCACAAGAGTCACCTACAAGCAGTAGATTGGACCAACACTTTCTAAATATTAATTACAAGCATGTTATTTTAGAATGTGTGACATGAGCATCTGTCAGCAAGACACTGGATGAATAGTAATTAAAGATACACTGCATGAGCCATTAAATGTTTTCCTACTGATGGCACTTGGAGCACATCTGAAGCCAAAGAAATGGAAAAGTAAATGCTGCTTGTACCCCAGTGTGAGGCAGTTTCCTTAGGAAACTGTCTGTGGGTGGCACAGCATTGCTGCCGCCAGCCAAAAGGCAAGACTCACAAGTGCCCTGGAAGCAAGTCAGCACTTCCAAGCAGCCAGAACAACAGACCGAGCAATTTCATCTGTGGGATACTGATCAGAGGAGTTTGGAAAAGCTCTTCTGAAGAAGAGAAGCATCAGTTCCTGAACCAAGTTTCATTCTGGATAGTTCAAAGGCAGAAACTCACAATTACTCATCCAAAGCTGTTGTGTTTTATGTGGCCCTTGTGCAGCTGCTACTATCCCTTTCCTCAAAACAAAAGCATTGCATGGTTTTATGAAATGTGAAACCACTAATGCTTTACAGCACTCACTCTAAAAGAATACATTGTAACAGGTAAGTGGGTTTTGTCTTCTTCTTTTAAGCCAACACATCAGATTTGGTAATTGAGGTGTGGTCTCAAAACAGCCCCTTCTGCCGTGGTTTGCCATGGCAGAGGCAGTGTTTGCCCAAGTGAGCACCTCCAGAAGCAGCTGGCTCAGGAATAAGGCTTCTGGAAGAAAACTGTAATTCTTCAAGTGCTATGATAGCCTTGGTATAATGGAAGAGGGTTATGAAACCCCAAACCCTTGCTATTACCCTTGGTGTATATTGTTTGTGCTATGTCAGACCTTTTTCTCCCTAGAGGATCCACCATCCACACCCCTCAGCACTGTGGCTGAGCCAGGAGGAAACCTGTCACTAAAGGATGCTTTCAGTAACTGCAGGGGTCGGTGATGGCCTTGTTCCTCTCCAGAGGTTTGTTTTCAGTGGCTGTTTCTACATGCCAAGATCAACTCTCTGCTGTTCTGGTTTCATGCTGGGGAGGCAGATTGCATGTGGTGTGATGGCAGCAAAGTGGCCATGAAGATAAAGAGAGGGTCTGTATCAAACATAAACAGTGGCCATAAATACATACATGCATATATTTGAATGCTGCATGAAGTAAAATATACTACAACTAAAACAATATGAGGGACTGTTTTGTCCTTAGATGGGTCAGAGTTTAATATAAAGAATCTCCGTGTACACTATGGAGTTTAAGTGTGTGTACAGAGCAAACAGTTTATGGTTCCACAATATCCTGCACCAGATGAACCTAAGTATGAATTCCCTGGTTGTCTGAAATGGCATATCTGATGGGAAATCTGACAAGAAAGAACACATATTTAAAGGTTAAACAGCAACAGGAAACTTCCTGGGGAAACTTCAATGGCAGGATGCCTGCTCTGTCAGGATGATAAGATCTGCTCCCTGACTCCATCTGATCCTTTTAGCAAAGCCAACTCCTGCATAAACATTATGGACTTAGACCAACAGGGCCTAGGGAGCCCTCTTGCACAAGAACCCCCCCCAGTTTTGTGGGGAAAGTAGAGCTCAAGCACGTTTTCCTCTTCCTTCACATATTTATAAGCCTGAAGTCTGTTTCTTCAGCTCCAGATAAAATGCCTGTTACAACTTCTTTTTTTTCTGACTGTACCATGTGAAAAAGTCAGAACAGATCTAAGTTAAAAATAGAAAAACACAGGTGAAAGGTGACACAGGGTGATAACTGTCCAGCCAGTGAACAACTGGAAGACCCCAGACCCAAAAAATAACCACTGGAACAGGTACATAGACTGTAAGGGTATAAAAGGCCAGGGATTCCTTTGTTTGTGGTCCCTCCCTGTAGCCACCCAGGCTGAGCTGTTCCTATTGCTGTACCACGCAGTTATCTAATGTTTGCCCCTCCCCCAAAATCGGATGCTTGACTCTCCTGCAGGAAATCTAGGGTAGAGAGGTTTCCTTAACAATATTTAATTCTACTTCAGAGTGTTGTATCATTATTTTCTTTGGTCTTTAATACTCGCGAGCTTACGGGTCAGGTCTCTAACCAGGTTAGAAGTACTAAGCCGGAGAAATGTCCTCTTCGTTCTTCCTTTCAGAGCACCGTAGGCACGTTGGGAGGAAAGCCCCGGTCCGTGCCGACACTAGATGTCAGCCCAAACACGCGAGAGCGTCTGCTCCGAGCTGCAAACGCCTTCCTGCAAATCCAGGGAGGAGAGCCTGGGAGAACCTTGGGCTACGCCGGCAACCTTCACCCTTGCAGGGAGGGGAGCTGTGGCACTGCAATGGCAAGGGAGTGGAAGGAAGGGTGGGCTCTCCTGTCTTTGCACAAAGTCCCTTTTATAATAAACACGCCTTTCTACCAGCCAAAATGAGCCACATTCGAAGGGGTGAAAACTTTCACCCGAAGTTCCAGCCCTTGTCCCAGCTGTGACAGAAGGCGGCTGACGTGTCCCGGAGCCCACTGGCTGCCCCTTCCCTGCCCCTTCCCTGCCCCTTCCCTGCCCCCCGCCTCCCGCAGGCTGAGCCTGTCCTGGAGGATCCTGCCAGGGAAGACTGACAGCTGCCGGGTTTCACTGCCACGGGGAGGGAAAGCAGCTATGGCTGCTGCCTTGGAGAAGCTACAAGCTGTGGGCCCTGCTGAGCTCAGACTGAAATGGGGCACTTTAGGTTTTACAGTGAGTGAAACCAGCGGCAGGGAAACAGCACTCACCAGGGAACTTTCTGCAAGAGTTTAAAGCTCCATTAGTGTTTTTTCTCCTCAGCATTGTTGTCCCAGAGTGTTTAGCCCACAGACACCAGTTACCAAGGCTAGTGTCGACTGAAAACCCTGAGAGAAAAACAGAAATTGCCCAGTGCAAACATAGCATTTCCTCATATTTCTACTCTCTCTGGGGGCAGAGGCAATTTCCCCTTCCCTAGTTTAGAAAACAGCCTTCCTTCCCCATTTCCCTCTCATTCTCCCAAACTCACACTCTGGCAGGCCAGCCTGGCTACAGGCTGCAGAGGTGAGACGCCCTTGTGGAATCCAAGGATTAAAGGCTGGCAGTTAACATCTGCTCCTTCACCTCTGTTCCTGCTTTTCCACCCTTCTGTATTTAAAAAAAAATGTGTGTGAGTTTCCCTGCCCAGTGCCTGTCTTTCCTTCTGTCCTGTTATGCAATGAGAGGCATTCAGGAATCACCCAGGCAAAACCTAGGTGAGTTGCAGCCCTGTAGGGTGCAGTGTATTTCCCATATGCTTGTTTGGGACACCCCTGGGCTGGCAAGGCTCGCCATAGCAGGGATGAGGTTCCTGCATCTGAACTGGCTGGCACAGAAAGGGCTCAGGCATCCCTGCATCCAGGCCTCCTGCTTCCTTGGTGAATTTGCCCCTCATGGAGACAAACCTAGAGAGACCTTCAAGCTCTGGCACTTTTAAAAAACCTCTTCTTTCAATGAAGGGGTTTTCAGCAAAGCAAATGCAAGCAGTTCTGGGTCAAAAGAACAAGTATTTAAGCTGCTCCAGCCTGGTATCCTGCAGTAGGTAGCCTGTTCTGTTGGCTTAGCTGCTCAGTGTGCCTGCATGTGTTTCATTGTCTGAACCACTTCCTTAAAGAACAACTAGATGGGTGGTGGACACAATTTGTTCTTGATTAGCACTGGGAGAAAGTAGCACAAACAATCACGTGCGCTGGTTTGAGCAGTGACCCTTCAGCTGCTGGTTCTTGGGTCAGCCGTGGCAAGGCTGGATTGCACGGGAGAGTGTGGAAAAGTGCGTGTGACGCCAGGCAGAAGGGAAACTTGGATTTCATTGGCTTGACATCATGCCTTTCCATGGTTTGATTTTTTCATTTTTCATTTCCTTTACGAAGCTCTGCTCGTGGCCTGGATCCTGGCAACACTTCATTACACAACCACAGTTGCCATGGCCACTGAAGTGGAGGCAGCAAACAGCGCTGCAGCAGTGCTGGCAGGAGCTGCCGCAGCTTCCCAGGCACACGGATTCATGGTGCATGGGTAGGTGGGTGCATGGTGTGCAGGTGCATGACTGCACTGGAGCGTAAGTGCGTGGGGGTGGGAGTGCAGGGGTGCATGGGTGCAAGGGCAGCCATCCCACTGGGGGCCCAGCATCCCTCTGGTCACTTGCAGGCGTGACCATCCCACAAAGGGCCACCAGCCGGGAGCAAGCCATGCCTCACAGAAAAGCTCTGATGTGAATGGGCTGAAATACTTTGCATGGGCTCAGTATGGGCATCTGCAACTTTATGCCTGCTTTAGAAATAGGGATGAGTGCTAGAAAGGGAGGAGGTGGAGCTGCAAGGATGCTCAACACCCTGCCAGCTCTCTGTGCATGTGCAAGTCATGAAGGTGGTAAAGCCAAAGCCAGCACCCAGGAGTTCAAGAAGTGGGCTTCCCTGAAGAGGCAGCCCACCCCTCCTGTTGGTTCTCTCTCCTGCTGTGCACAGGGTTTGTGAAGGGGTGGGAGAGATTATCTGAAGCTGTTGGGGCTCACTGGTCTGTCGATGCACTGCAGGTGATGCTGCCAAAGGGGAAGGCAGTGCCCAGCAGCCGCTGGCCAGGCAGCTGTAAGGAGCAAGTGAAGCCGTGTACGGTGCGTACTGGAGCTGGCAGTACTGAAAAGAGGGGTTCTGGTGTGGGGCACCAGATCAAGGTGCTGGCTTTTGTTACCTCACCTCCGTACAGATTTATTGAAGGCCCCCACAGACAAGCTGCTGCTGGGGGTTACCCATAGCAACAAGAAGCTCTTGCTTGGGTAGCTGGGGAAATTGCCAACCACTGTTTCCTCTTCATCCCTGCACTGCTGGCGATACTGGGGCAGGATCAATGGCAGCAGACCTGCACTGGCCACCCAAACTCACCCATGTTTGCACTTCTAGCCTGGAAGAAGTGAGGATTTGAATCCACCATGCAGTGGGCTGCCAGGGGAGGAGAAGCTGCACTGCCTGTCTTGCTGCTGCCCCTGTTGGAGCTGAGATGCAAGAAGAAGTACTGGTAACTTGAATCAGTGCAGTGAGACCAGCTAGTGTTATTTTTGCAGAGCTCTTGGTTACTCATAGTACATTCGTTTTGTTTATACTCTGTTCTATAAAACTAAATAGTTCCTCTCCCAGTGGTTTTATACTCTCTAAAGAGCTCTGGCCCATTTCTCATCCCATTTTACATTTGTTTGCTTGTTTCTCAAACCAGTTCTTCCAGCGTCTCTTAAATCATGTCTACTGTTGTTTGAATCCCTTCCAGTCCCTTGGCATCTGCTCAGTGCCAAAGTGAACAAAATATTCATGGTTCATAGCAACGTCCTAGAATAGAATAGAATATCCTAGAACAGAATAGAATAGAATAGAATAGAATAGAATAGAATAGAATAGAATAGAATAGAATAGAATATATCCTAGGAATTCATAACTATGACACAGAAACAGGTGCCTTGTGCATCTGAAGTTTTGGGCCTCTCCAGTCAAATAACATAAAGATTAATGCATTGATCTTTGTGCCTCTAGTGACTGTACCTTTCTTATGCTTTTAACTCACAACAAGTACATCAGATTTCCTTGGGTTAGATTTAAAATCCTCTCCTCCCCTCTCCTTCCCCAGCTTCCCCTGCCCCCCCCTCACCCCTGCCCAC